>CALNHX010002733.1:0-169244 GCA_940337035.1 Agriotes lineatus | reverse complement strand
ATATCGCTAAGGACAGAACATCGTTGCTAAGCGATATTTCGCAACAAGGCTATTTAGTTTTTGAGTACGTACATTGTTTTGTGAATATTTTGCATGGTGCCCAATATTCAGTGATATACTGCTGTTATTGGTTGAAAAAAGCAAATGTCTGCAATATGATTGGCTTATATGTTATAGTGTTGAATAGTCAAGTATATTCATTCACACAGCAATTTGTAATGCATCAAAGCTTGCTGACAATTTACATTGGAAATCGAGCCATAATTTGAGTCGCTCTTGGCGTTGCGTAGCAACGCATTACTATAACAATGCAGGGGCTGGGTAGAATCTATTCAATAGGATCAACTATCATTTGACTAATAATAGTATATTACGTAACAAGAGTTACAAGCATATCATAATTATCATAACAAATAAATGGTCTATATGGCCTATATGCAGGGTAGACTAGTAATATAACATATCAGTTACTACGTACAACAACAACAAGAGATTAGTATAGTCGAAAAGAGGAATAATTATAAAAGTTATTACCCATTTCGTTAAACAAAAAGAAATGTCTCAAGCGTTCCTCTCTGCACCGCTTCGTACAAACAACAGGTGTAAAAATATACGTAACTATAGTAACGAAAACTCAAAACCATTGTGATTTCCAACATAAAAATGTATTAAGTCCCTAATTGTTGCGGTGCCTAAGAACACGCTTGCGCAGTTTGTGAGTTTGATCGTTTATAGTAGTGATCATAGAAAATAGTATATTACGTAGGTAACAAGAGTTGTAAGAAACATACTACGCACGAGTAGAACAAACTTAACTACCCAACAATGTCATCTCCATTTTGATGCATACCTAAGAACATGACAATCTGGTAAATTGTTGAGCGCCACCTGCTGATACTAGTCTGGAGGGAAAGCGGAAAGCTCTCCAAAGCAGGAAGTAGAAGGGTATTGACCGAGCGATGTGAGAAAGATGGGTAGATGTGAATGCAACAAAAAGGTGCCCATACAGGATAATCGGAAGTAATTCGAGGCGAAGTGTCGCACGAAGTGTCAAGAGGTGCGGTACGTCAAAGACACTGCGCGAATGGTCCAGTAGTCCAGCTTTGTTAAGCCGAAAATGTCGAAACAGTAACGTGACCGGAATTCGAAATTGTGTACACAGCTGCTAGCTTCAGTACTAATAACGTCCTTTCTTCGACTCGTTTACTCTCTGATTGGTGTAAAGATGGAATGTTGCCCTTACGTGTTGGTCGCAATGCTTAATGGCCGAGATGGAAACCTCCAAACAGCTTGAGTACGATAATATTGGAAGTGTAAGGCGCCATAGCACGCCGACTTAATGATAAAATAAGACTATTTCTTATCATGTGTAAGTTATTTTCGATCCCCGAGATAAAGGTGTTTCATATATTAGAGTCCTTAGATACTGTTTGTTTATTTTTGTATATTATAAGTATCTATAATTGGTGATTTTAGTCATAGCTGAATGTTATAATGCTGCTAAAAAAAGTTTGCTTATTTTTTAGTTAATACATTTTATAATCCTATATAGGTATCTAACGATAACCAGGACATTTAAACTGTTTGTGTTAACTTTTCAATTCAGTTAACTATACAGGGAATTTATTTTAATAGTTTACACAAGCAATCCAGTGAGACAAATGTCTCATTTAAAAAAACAAAAAACCCGTTTTTCAAATAGAACGCGTATTAAATAAAAACTGTACCCAGACCTGAAAGGTGTCAAAGTGGTTGCCTAACCGATCGAGGTTTTAAGGCGCAGAGGGTCGCAGCTCCGTTTGGCTGCTGAAGCAGTTTTTATTTAATAGGCGTTCTATTTGAAAAACGGTCTTTTTTGTGATTTCTCGAAAACCTGAAGTGTCACGTGACTGAAATTCGGTTTCTGACCTGACATGACCATTACAAACATATAACTTTAATAACTTTTTTCTCTATCTCTTACGGTTTGGCTGCTGAAACAGCGTCCCGGACGGACCAGCGTCCCGGACAAGTCTATTATATATATAGATAAGCGTTTCGTTTCAATGCCACCATTTAATTATACAGGTCATTTCCATAGTTACAAATGAGACCAATAGATTAGAGCGTGTATTTTACGAGTTAACATAGGAATTATTACCTGTCAAAAAGACAATTTAAAGTAATCCTAATGTATACCACTGAAGAAAAGATACAACATACAAGTTGTTCCTACGTATCTAATTTTTAGTTGCATACCTACATTCTGGTAACAAAATTAAAGTTTCTTATTAGCAAGTACCGAATTCAAATTCGTATGTTAACTCGTAAAATAAACGCTCTAATCAATTGATTTCATTGGTAACTATGGAAGTGACCTGTATAATTAAATGCTGGCATAGAAACGAAACTGCTATGTTAACCATTAAAATAAATCCACTGTAGTATTAGGGCATGGAAAATTACTAAAAATATAATATAATTGTCTATCTTTTACATTTGCAACTCACTTTTACCCGCAGTACAGGGTGATTTACTAGCTTACCATCAAACTTTGTGAGATGAAAGTTGATGTAATTTTGAGATAACAAATTCATATAAACCAGTGTCCAAAAATTCATTGTTTCGATACACTACAGTACAGTATATACACAGTACACATGGCAAAAACCCCTTAAAATGTGATGTTATCAAGCGCTACACTTAACCAGTGGTCCAGATGTCAGTAATAAGTGCTATAAATTTGACAATAAAAGTAGTGACATCCTGTAGAAAATTAAAAGTGATCTCATTTTAAGACAAGTCATTTGATTCTAGTCAGAAAGTGTTCTTTCGATATTTGTACTCTCGCTGTTTCTTAGCAAATTTCATTTTCCTAATTTATTCCAATTGAATTAGAAAAATCAAAATGACTAAGAAACTATGAGATATAGCAAAAAAAAATCGAAGAGGCGCTTTCTGTTTAGAGTTAAATGAGATGGCTGTTAATTATTTATGAAACAGATTTTTTGTGTTAGATTTATGTTACCGATTACCCATATCTCCGTCACTAGTTAATTGTAGAGCTTGAAAATATTACATTTTAAACGATTCTATCCAAGTGTACTGAGTTGGTTTAAAAAGCTGCACTAATAAGGAAATGATAAAGAAAACGAATATATGTAAAAAAACGTTAACCCCATATATAGAAAACGAAGAATTTTTGGAAACTGGTTTATCTAAACTTTTTTTCTAAAAATTACATCAATCTGACAAAATTCATTTGTGAGCTAGTAAATCACCCGGTATAGTGTGTACACACCAATAGATAAATCTGCAAGTTCTATTATTAATACACTACAAATACGTATGAAATTTTCTTAGTATTATTCATACTATTTTAAACATAACGTTTACATTAATAATTACGTTTGACATTTTTGTTGGGTTTGATTTGGTTGGAGGCTGTACTTTCAAAAGCAACGTCGTGGAAGGAAGCCTGGTGTCAGAGCGCGAGCGCCTTTGACGTAACCTAACGGGTGTCACCGAAATGGCAATAGGGACCGACGGCTTAACGTGCTCTCCGAGGCACGGCTGGCTGCAATTTTACTACCACTATAGGTCGCACACCCGTCTCGATCGCTGCGAACGTTGCTTAACTCGCGAGACTGTTTTACCAGTCCTTGGAGCATGCGGTTATGCAACCAGCTAAAATTAACGTATTATTACAAAAGAACTTAAAATTATCTGAAAACCAGAAGGCGAGAGAAATTTAACTTCCCCCCGCTCTACCACCTAAAACTCAAAAACAGTCTATTCGCGCTATTTTAGGGCATGGTTGGTAGAAATGTTCAAGGTGGTAACTTTTGTGGAACTGTCCTTTAGGTAGATTAGGTTCTACAATGTTGCACTCTGTTTTCGGGAGTTCCTTATTTTCAGGGTGGAATTTGTATTTGTTCTGTGGGTTGGTTTGGATTTCATATTTTTGGGGTTTTGAGTATTCCCGTTTTTAGTATCGGGGTTGAATGTTTTGACGTTACAATTGTGAAGATTAGAGTAGATGATTGTGGAGAGGTTGTCTTCTGTTTGAGATTTACGAGTAAAGTTAGAGTTGATGCGTAAGCTTAATGCAGAATGTTTGTAGTCACCCTTCTCTTGAGTTAGTGGCCTTTAGAGCTTGTGTCCTGGAAATGACCTCAAACTATTTTTTACGTTATTTAGTATTCTTGAGCATATACTTTTGGCAACTTTCGATTTTAAGTTTTGGTTTATACGGTAATCTATTTCCCGTTTCCATTTTGGAAGATCAGTTCTGAAGATTGCTTCTCATGCCATAGGAGGTTCTTTGGTCCACGCTTTATGAGCAGATTTCGAAATCGTCCGTAATGGAGTTCAGCTTTTATGTGGTGGTTTTGTGATTTACTGTAATCTGACCGATTAAAACAAGATTCAACACCATTTAATGAAACAACTAATATTTTGTGGCGCACTAAGTCTTATGGAACCATTTCGTCCCCTTTACTCGTTGTTTGACGTGTCACTAGATTAATTTCAGTTATCTTTCCGCTACCTTCAAGTCACCTGCAAGTCAATCTAATTCCTCAAGTTTTAGTTACGAGTAACAGTCGATTGTCCTTAATGAGTCCTTGCATCGTAAACTTACCGAAGTACTAGTGAATCGGTTCTTTCGCCTACTAGAGTACATTTAGCCTCTGTTACAGGACCTGCTCGGCCTGCTTGCAGCCCTTCGCTGGATCGTCCGAAAGAGGGTTCTTCAGCTTCCTGAAGTATGATACACGTCAAAAATAGTTATAGTGCTCCCCGTATGTACGTTTTCTCACATCGTTTTAGGGATCTATGCTTCTCTTAGTTACTTCTGTACGCTTCTAAATAATTAAATGTTTAATTTTGTTTCCCATAAATATTCGTATGCTATTAGAACATTGAACCTAAGTATTTCTATTGAATATTTGGTGTTATGTGTTTTGTATAATTTATTTTGAGTAATAAAAATTGTGGGTTTATGTAAGTTTTGATTGTTATTATTTTTGAATATTATGTATATTGGGGTAAACCCTTTTCCATCTTTAGGTTTTCTGTACTTCCTTGTACCAGTAGCATTGTTGGACACTTCCCCTTGCTTAAGAGTCAGCTGGCACATTTGCTATGCAGACCTACAGATTTAGACAACCCCAAACAAATGTATATACAGGGCGTTAGGGAAGCCAATACCATACCAATTGTAGGGATGAAAGAACTGTAAGATTGGAGCCAAAACTTTCTTAGAAATTTTTTAATTAGACGTACCTCTCGGGAGACCTCACTCCTAGAGAGCGCGTCCCCCGGGCGGCGGATGGGAGAAGTCCTGCAGACAGGATTTTCGTGAATATTCATAATAAGCGGCCGTGGACCAAAGGCCAGTTGTCCCGAGGTAACGGGGCTCACTTTCATTGGGCTAATCACCCATAAGGCGGGAAGTTGATTCAGAGAAATACGAATAGCCTCGGACCAGAACCGAACAATGGAAGACGAAATAATTACAAGAAAAAAGAAAACGAGATATGGGACTTGGAACGTTAGAACGCTTACGGGAAAAGAAGTTGAGATTATAGAGGAACTGAAGAAATATAATCTGCAGATCTTGGAAATAAGCGAACCGAAAAAGAGGGGAATATGAATACAGGATCTAGAAAATTACTGCGTACTAAGATGCTCAGGAGTAACAACGGGAAGAGCCAAAGAAGGGGTAGGCATAATTACAACAAGGAAAATAGAGAGGTTGGTAACCAACTGGAAAGCGATTAGCTCAAGAATTATTACCATAGACCCGCAACATGAAGAAACAATAACTATAATACAGATATATGCCCCAACAGAGGAAACAACGGCAGATGAGAAATAAATATTTTATGAAGAATTAAACAAAAAGGTGGAAGAAGGGAGACAAAGAAGTAAGCACATAATGGTCTTTGGAGATTGGAACGCTCGAATAGAAGAAGAAGATGGATTTGGAATGATCGGGAAACATACTGTAGAAGAGAATCTCAACAACAATGGGGAGAGGATGACAGAATGTGCATACACAATCAACTACTTATAGGAAACACGTTCTTCAACCATAAGAGGATACACTCATACAGCTTCGCGGAAGAAACAAGACGGGTGAAAAGCGTGATAGTCTATATAACATACAGCACAACTACACGGATGTGAAAGTAATTAGGGGAGCAGAATTAACAACAGACCACATACTTTTGATAGCAGACACCAAATTCAGAACGCCGAAAAAAGAGAGACAAGAGGAGTATGAACAAATTAAAACTAAAGAACTAGATATAGAACAAAACAGACTGAAATATAGAGAACGCCTCCAAGACAGGCTAAAAGCAAAAGAGCAGCAAGAAGAAGAATATGGAAATATATTGAACATAGATGATAGATGGAGTAGATTCAAAATGACTATACTAGAAGCAACCAAGGATGTCTGTGGAATGAAAAGGAAGAAAGAAGAACAAAAAAGGCAAAAAATGGTGGAATGAAACAGTAAAAGAAAAAGTAAAGTTTAAGAAACAAGCGTGGAAAAACTACCTGAGTGAAACACCCGAAGAAAACAAAGAAAGGTACAAAAAAAGCAAATATAAGATCATGGGAAGATTTCGGCACAACCATCGAACAATCGTACGGGAATAATCAAAAGAAGTTTTGGACAATTGTTAAAGGACTAAGGAACAAGAAAGGAAAGCAAGTAAGAAGTATAAGAAACAAAAGTAAGAATAATAAGGTTGAAACAGAAATAGAAAACATCCTGACACTATGGCGAACATACTTTGAAGACAAATATAGTGAGAGGAAGAACAGAGAAGAAAGAGATGAAGAAGGAAGACAAGGAAGGAACGAAATCCAATAGGGAAAGGATCCAGAAAGAGATGAGGTAAAAAGAGAAGAGGTAGAAATAGCGGTAAAATCCCTGAAAAATGGAAAATTCTCAGGAATGGATGAGATAACATCAGAGAAGCTGAAATATGGAGGAGATCGTAATAGACTGGATAACCAAGATCTGTAAGCAAGCATGGGATAGCGAAGTAATACCAAAGGAATGGGGAAAGAACCTTATAATACCAATACATAAGAAAGAAAACGCCTTGGAATGTGATAATTACAGAGCACCGGTAGCCCTTAAAGTATATACAAAAATACTAGAAAGGAAATTAAGAGACGAGATAGAAGATGAACTGCAACAACAACAAGGAGCATACAGGCTGGGCAAACAAACAAAAGACCAAATATTTACACTGCGAATGATAACACAGAAGTATTCGAAAAGGGAAAAACATTACATCTAGAATTCCTTGACATGAAAGCGGCTTTCGACACACTGCCAAGACACCACATATGGGGTATCTTAGAAGACAAAAACGCTAGTATAAAACTTAGAAAGACAATCGAAAGCACATATAAGAATGTAGAAGACTGATTGGCAGATGCTCAAAGAATTTTAAAATGAAAAAGGATACTGGAATTTGAAACCAATTTACCTGCAGAGCCTGGTATATGCAGATGACGTAGTACTAGTGGCCAATAGCAGAAGAGAATTACAAACAATATTAAACGAGTGGGTACAACAGATGGAGAACAAAGGTCTAAAGATTAATGAGGATAAAAGTAAAATTATGAGAGTATCAAAGATCCAAGAACAAGCCACTAGAGGAAGTAGAATGTTACGAATATTTAGGCACAATAATATCAAATGACGGGAAAATAGATAAAGTGATACAAAATAGAATAAGCAAAACGAGTAAACTTTTCTACACATTTAACAACACGATCATTGAAAAGCGGAAAATAAGCAAAAAGACGAAAATGCACTTATATAAATCAATACATACCAACACTCAACTATGGGTGGGAAAGCTGGATAATTATAGATCAACATAAATCAAAAGTAACGGCCTCAGAGATGAAATACCTACGCAAAGTACAAGGAAAATCGAGACGAGACCGAATCAGAAACCAGGTCATCAGAGAACAACTTGAACAGGAACCCCTGGTACTCACAATTGAAAATAAACAACTGAAATGGCTAGGACACGTAGTAGAAACAGGCTTATGAAGCAAGAATAGAAGGAAGGCGACCGAGCGGAAGACCTAGAAAGACATGGGATGATACAATAACAGAAATTGCGACAAGAAGAGGGAAGACACTAAGAGAAGTGGAAGAAATGGCTAGAAGCAGGAACAACTTTAGGAGATGGATAGATGGATAGAGACCCCAACGCTGTAATGGCAAAAAGGGAAAGAAGAAGAAGAAGAATTAGATGTACAAGGTTTTCAAAACTCGATGTGAAATTTTGAAAAATATTTAAAAAACTAAACAATTAAATTTTAGTGAAAGTCAAAGAAACATAGGTGTCTTCTGGCCTTGAAATTGTTCAGTTAGCTAAAACTAACCCACGCTAAAGAAAACTAACTGAAATCTTACTTAATTTCCGAAAAATAGCACTTTTTGGTTTTTGACAATTTTAAAAAAACGTCATTTTCTAAATAAGTAAAAATCACTCGGTATATAGCATGATAGGAGCTAAATTGGTTTTTAGACAAGCACCAACTATTGTCGTAAAACGTTTTTTTGAAGAATCAAAAATAATACTTTTCTGTATGCGGTCACTGTATATTGACTATCTAGCAGTTAAATCTACAAAGGGTCAGTATTAGCACTAGACTACTTTCTTTATAAAGCTAATATGCCATACTCGTCTATAATAAATTTAAATGGTCAAAATTGCGATACCTATTAATTGATAACATTAAGGTATACTTAAAACTTCTTTGGAATACTTACTTAGCAAAGTGAATTAATAAACAAAGTATGTAATTATTACTGTAATTGAACAACTTACCGCTTCATTTTAAACATTTTTTTTGTAAATACATTTTAAAAGTAAAGTAGAATATACTTCTACTACTTGTATTGGTATGTTAGAAAATGTGGGATATATTTTCAAACCATTTGTGAAATAAGTGTGTATATCTAATATAGTTTTTGAGAAAATTTAAGGTTTAGAAATTTATATTATTTTCTCTTTAAACTAACTCTATTGAATCTCTTTCAGTCTATATGCAACTTATTATCATAAAGAAGTAATAAAAACTATAACTTAACATTTAGTACCAGAAGCATCACATTTAATTCAAATATACAGCAAGTTTCAAATTCCCATTTCGCGAGTGCCAGGGATTAAAACGGCCTCGTAAAGTATTCGAGTGCTCGAAACTTAACGCAGCTTTCTTTCTCCCCGTAAATAATTGTGTTTCTGAATTTATAATTGCTTTAATGAAGGTTGGAGGTGACGTCAAAGCGGCTAAATGCCGGATTTCCTTTCGGTTGCGCCTACCGGAAGCTTTTATTTATTAAATCATTCCAGGCGGGCTAATATAATGTTAATACAACCGCCGACAACCCTTCAGATCTCAAAATGCGCATTTTAAAATCTTCCGCGAGGGGAATAAGTTTCTAATTATCGATTTAACTTTCAGAGATGGCACGCTATTGTTTGCTGAGAAAAAGTAGTCTGTAGTGCTTTACAAGACTTTGGACAAGTACTTGAAAGAGTTTGTGTACTTCAAAGCTATTCCGTTTGCTTTTATAGATCAACTGAAACATCTTTCTGTTGATTGTGTGGCCAAACACTGAGGATTAACTTTGACGATGTATAAGTTTTGAAAGCTTTGTTTTGCAGAAAAGGTTTAGATTTGTGTAATATTTTATTTTAACGTCTTACATTGATATATTTCTATCATAAAATATTAAAAAGCAATAGGGTCGTCTACATCAGCGCACTTTATGAAAATGTATTCTTACTGAACATAATTTAAAAAAATGTCAGTATATATCAGTCATAAATAAATTAATTATTTCTAAAATTATCCAGAGAGAGGTGCTCGCAAAAATACACCCAGCAACCCTTAATCGCCCAGTAATTAAAACTGATTGCGCTTTACTCTTACATTTTATCTCAATAAACGCGCAGTCCAACGTAAATTAAAAGTTTCCAGAGATTAATCGGGGAGAACGAATACACGATCATTAAGATGAATTTATATCGCAGGCAGCCATGATTTACTGGGCCGTATTTTCTTAATAAAATGAACCAGTTGACGAATGGATACCGCAGTACAGTTGCAACAGTTGCTACAGTTTCACACCCATCTGAGATTAGTCTGCAAACTTGCATAATAACAGTTGGAATATCACTTCTATACGGTACTGTTTAAAGTGTAGCACTCAGAAGTACATATAGAACAGCAGCAAAAATAGAAAGATTTTCCAATACGTATTCATAGGATTCATTTCTAAAATCTCTTCAGTATGAACAAATAATATATTAGTTGCGCGAAGATCAATGGCAATACCAGGCGTTCTCAAAAGAAAACAAATCCAAAAAGAGTCAAGCAGAATTTATTCAAAGAGGAATTTAATAACGGTGATATGCGCAACACAAGCTCATTATCGTAGTTTTATTAGAAACTACAAAAATTGCGTTTCATAAAATTCCAGAAAAATTCCCTACCGTCAAATTATTTCAGGGGGTTCTTATATTCATAGGGCAAACATATTTTTTTATTTACGTAACTGTCGAGGTTTTTGGCACTAATCATAATTATACAATAAGTCATTTATATTCGGTGTAATACTCCAGAGTCACATAAATAATGTAGTAAATTTGTAATGTCTTCGTTTCCCAAAGCTATCGTTAGGTCGATTTTGATCTGGTATTTGGCCCTAAGGTTATCTATCCATTTTCTTACAGTCACAGATTAGATGTTGAACGGTGTTGGGTTGTTGGCAGTCATCACATATGGGTGAAACTTCTTTTACTACTAGGTAATTGTGGGTTAATTTTGTATGTCCTATTCGGAGTCTATTATCAGTTCTTGTTTTCTGGTTAATTTAGTGGTACTACTGTATTTTTGAACGTGATCTTTGATTTTACGTAGTTTGTTTCCTGTAACTTCTCGCCATTGTTGTTTTCGAGTTGTCCCTATGAGGTATTTATAATGGTTTTTCAGGTCTACTAATGTCAGATTTGCACAATCAACTTCTGTTTTGAGGGTGGCTTATTTGGCATTGTGATCTGCTGTCTCATTTCCTTAAATTCCTATTATAATATTACACTGCTTCTGCTTTGTAAGTTGCAAGCCAAGTTGTAATATTATCTTTCTTAGCCCTACTTGAGGTGCCAAATTATAATACCACCTTCTTCCTTTAGTAGTTATTACAAATTAAATATACTCTTTTTCTTAATAATAAGAAATAGTGTCAGGTATAGTTTCTTATATACTTACCTTACTCCTTATTGAATTCAATTAAAATTGACATATCTCAATATTCAAATATGACATTTGGAATTATGTCATGTGATTCTAATTTTAAATACCTCGGTTAGACAGTTATTAAGCAATGGAACTCCTCATTCCCAGCTGAATGAGTTAATGTTCAAGTAATCTCTTATTATTATAAAAAACTGGATTACTATAAAATATTAATGAATTGATTTCGTTGATCAAAAGCAATCCTTAGTACATCACATTGATCTTTATTATTCAGTTGGTTAGTACTTGAAAGTTTGGCCTGACATTACAAAAAATCAGATATTAATTGTCAAAATATTTAATCAGATGTTTAACTGTCCAAAACTTGATTTAAAATTATTTCTAAATACCTACTCCAAAATAAGTAAATTTCAAATTATAATGACCGAAATACGTCGAGTACCCGAATCACTATATAAATTTCGAAAACTAATATTCTAAATTACGCTCTAAATATAAAATTACAATTGTTTCTACTAATTTGTCGTTCCAAACTTGTTCTGTATTTCTGAATTAGATATAAGAACTAAGCACTAATTTTCTTGGAGTATCTCTTGTACCTGAGTGTATTTTATGCCAGCTCCTAACTGGATGTTGATCTGCAAACACGTCCTTTGGGTTGTCCACGACCAAAATAAGCTCGTTGCAGCTCTCTGGCCCTTTAATATCTGGATATACAGTTCTACAGCATACCACAAACACAAACACTTGCACCTTTTTTACTGGTTTCGAAGTAAAATTTATCACTTCAAATGGCTTCAATGTATTTTGAATTATACTTTTAATAATGGTTGTGACTCTTAATCAAATTTGATCGCAAAGAATATCGTATTACTATTACATATCAAATATACAATTATTACTTTTCACAATTAAAGGAAATCTAGCCCTTTAACGTGATTATTTTAAGGTCGATTATTATTTTCAAGATACTTTTTTACTTCATGTAAACAGCCACACTGGTTGCCCATTACTACCCCACCAGTTATCTATATACAACTGTTATCACATGATACCTGTTGGATATCTGGATGTTATTTTTAAATTAAATTATTCATCCACACAGCATGCTGCATTACACTATATGGGCTGGTATCCACATCATGCATATAGTCTTACCGGTATTTATGAGTTCGGTTAATTTTGTTCTAATTTCGATGACGTATAGGTTTTTACTATACATATTTTCGATGCTCTTCAACGCACTAAGAGAGTCACTTAAAATGATATGATTATTTTGTTCACAACGTTGTATGTAGTCGATCGATTTGCTTATCGCTAACAATTCGGCGGTGAAAATTGAGCAGTAATCATTTAGTTTATAATTTTCACTGTTATCGTTACACACAAACGCACATTCGGTTCCACTGTCTGTTTTTGAGCCATCAGTATACACTCGGTGAAAATCGGGGTAGTTGTTTAGAAACGCGTTTAGTGCTGATTTATGGATTTGACTATGGGTTGTGCTTTTATCATACTGCTTCAGGTTGTAATTGATTGCAGGTGAATATGTTAACCAGGGTGAGATATTGGAAATATAATGTGAGAGGTGATAATTGGTTTGGCTAAATTGACTCAAATAGGACTTCGCTCTTATGGCATATGGACTTTTTGGAGGATTTTAGTTTCTAGAGGTTTTGGAAAAGAGGTTGTAGAACGTCATGATGATTCATATGTTGGGAGTTGCTTGCGACTACTGCTGTATAATTTAATAATTGCAAATTTCTTTTATGTGATGGTGGTAATTCGCCATTAATGCTGTATAAGCTGATTACTGGGCTAGTTCTATGTCCTCCTGTTACTAACCTTAGTCCGTTATTGTAAACTGCATTTAGTGGCTTTAATAAATTTGTGGAAGCGTTATAATCTAGAAACACGCCCACTACACTTTTCTGTTGATCAAGTTCACTTTTCCAATTCGCTAACACTAAATTTAATGCCGTTTCACACGAATGTTTGCTTCTGAATCCGGATTGTTTGCCACTTATAATCGTATTTGCTTCGATAAACTCTCGCAATTGGTCTTTGACATTTTTTTCTAATATTTGTCGTACACCGGCAACGTATTAATTGGTCTAAATTCTTCACATTTCTTTGTACCCACAATTTTTCTGATAGGAATTACTTTGGATTTCTTCCAGGATTCTGGGAAAATTCCACTCTTTAACGACTCATTTATTAATTTTACCAGAGGATTTCCTATAATTGGCAATGCATCTCTTAGAACCTGAACAGAAATGCCTTCTATGCTATCCTTTCCTTTTATGCTCGTTATTGTTTGCTCAAGATCGATTAAAGAAATCTCCTTAAATTTAAAGATATTAACAGGATCAGGTATGAATGCCTCTTCAAAATCGGTGTTTAGTATATCACGATTTATGTCGACAATACTATTTATGAAGTTGTAGCGGAGCAATAAACCAAAGAGAGCGTTGCCGATAGTTACCATAAAATAAACAGTGCGTGTTATAAATATTCTCGAAGTGCAGTTAGCTTAAGTGCCACTTGAAAACATTCTAGCTAAAGGGTACACGCAGTTAAAAACGCCTAATGTCAAAAACTGATTTGTGCGGCGGAATTCAAAAGAAAAGAAACTCTCCAACGTCTTCGAGTGTCCCTCAAGCAAAAGTTTCCTAAATCTGAAACGAAAGTGGATGCACAATACGGCTATAAAACTGCAGCTGTTAAAATCGAGAGTGAATTTCGAATGGGTCATAAACGTCGAACCCTTTTCGCAAGTGAAAGTAAGCCGGCTCTTCGTCTTGTAAATACAATACCATTGTTACGACTAGAATAGGAAATCCTTTTGTAAATTGTATAACCAGGGTATATATACGGATGCGATGGAGAGATAGCGTACTAGGTCTTAGAGCTGAACGACCACTTTAGTTGTTCGGAACACAAAGAGTCAGATTCTCAATGTGTAGCAGCATCAAATCTTAATACTTACTGAAGCATTCACTTTGAATGTTTCAGGAGCTAAGTGTCAGATTCACAAACGCTCATATGTATTCCGATTAACTCGATCTGTTCGCTCCGCACTTGTAATAGTATAGTAGCTAATCCGCACATTTAATTTATGTCTGTAATCTGTTGCGTTTAATAAATAATATTAGGAGTGATATAGCTATTCGTGTGTGTAATTTCTAACTAACACTATAACACATTCACACCAAAAAGTAACGGTTAAAATGTTCAGCTATCTCTTTGGAATCGGTTACTTCTACTCCTTGGAATACAATGTTTTTCGGTGTAAATTCTGCTTCCGGCTTTTTAATTATATGTTTAATAATTCTCCACATATTTTTTGAATCGCCTTAACTTTCTTTAATTTTATTTTCATAGTCGAGATTTTTCTTGTCTAATCAAATTGCTATATTTGTTTCTGATTTCTTTATAATGTTTCCAATTATTTGCATTTGCAGATAAGCTAGCCTTTTTGCATAACGTGTCCCGATATTCCTGTAACTGTAGCAATTCTGTACAATACCATGCGCAAGAATTTTTCACCTTGCTAATGTGGTACGTAATCAGGTCAGCTAAGCAATTATGCAAAGACTGCACAATGCTTGCAGCTGCAATGTGTACAGCTGTACTCATATCGTAATTATAATTAGCTAATTTATTTAATAAAACAGTTTGTGAGTAGCCATCAAAGAATTTTTACGCACCGTTTTGAACTCGTTGATTATGCATTCTTTACGAAATCTGAGCTCAATACCGCAATGATCAGTGATCTTGGGTGAATCTAGGACATGCACATTTAAATTCGAAATGTTAGTATTACTAGATCTATTGATGTGTTCGAAGTTTCAGTCACCCTTGTATAATCGCGAACTAATTGTTTCATGCCTAGATGTAGAACTAGATTTGTTAAACGTTTCGCATAGAAACAATCCTTGGACATGTCAATATTAAAATCACCTATAATTAAATGTTTGCTGCGGTATGATACATATTCGTCACACCATTCTTCAAATTTCATTAAAAATTCACCATCGCTTGAGCTCGGAGAATGGTACACTACCGTGTACATACCTTGATGTAACCCTTTTGTTATACAGATTGAAAGTAACCATAAGTTCTTGTAAGATGTGATATTCGATATTACCCTAAATTCGATATTGTTTTTCAACACTATAACTACGGCCCCGGTCTTTCGACTTTGAGAATTACACCTTATTGTACCCTGGAAAATGTATTTCACAATCCTCTATCTCATCTGTAATGCGAGCTTCAGTTAAGAATAGCAACGCTGGGCGCCTCTGTAAGATTAAGATTTTCAACTCATCTATGTGTTTTAACATACTTTGGGAATTAAAATATATGATTTCAGAACTTCTTTCGCCTACTCTAAAAAATCAATTTTACTTTTAGCTTATTCCAATTTCCGTTTAAAAACTGCACGGTAAACTGGGAAGAATTTTTAATATGTTTAATAGGTGAGGCCCATGTTAGTCTTTTGTCTAGTATCATACCCAAAAAACGTATTTCTGGAACGAATTTCAATGGTGTTTTATATACTTGTACTTCTGGATCTGAATAATAAATATAATAATAAATACTGTTTTATTCCCCAAAATAAATAACAATAATATATACATTAAATAATAAATATAAACATATGGGGAAGCGATGGTAGTCAGATGGCTCTCTAAAAGAAAGCCCGCTCTACCTTACCACCGCTTCAAAGAAAATGTAATAAAATAAATATCACGCAAGCAATGTCAACAGCAAAAAACAATAGAAACGAAATTATCAAACTTATATAAAATATATATTTAAAAAAACGATAAAGTGAGATGAAATGTAATGATATGAGTGATTTACGTATGCTCATCAAATGCAACTATATAAAAAAACACAGAGAACCAAATCTTTTAACAGAAATGAATTCATACTCAAGAAGCTAGCCCGTTTAACAATTTATTTTTGAAAGTGTGCAAGGAAGTCGTCTTAAAAGCAGTAGGTAACGCATTGTATATTCTAGACACGTTATAAGTAAAAGATCGTTTAAAGAGTTCAGTACGATGTAATGGAATGGATAACAAGCCTCTATGACGAAGATTGAGATTATGAATGTCAGTTCGAAAACTTATTTTATTGTAGAGATATGGAGGTGACTCCAACAAGATAACCCCATGAAAGAAAACAGCAGCATGCATAAAGCGTCGTTTCTCCATGTCTAGCCAGTTAGTTTCTCTAATTAGATATCTAATATGTTCTCGTCTGCGTATGCCGTGGATTAACCGCAAACAAGAGTTTTGGACTAATTGTATTTTATTTGATGTTGCTTTGTCTATACAGAACCCATAAAGTGTATCGCAGAAATTAAAATGCGATAGAACTAGTGAGTCACATAATAGCTTTTTTATATTACCATTTAATACTCGCCTGTTACCGTATAGCAATTTCAAATTACAATAAGCTTTACGTAGACAAGCATTTATGTGTTCACGAAATCTTAGGTCTTTATCAAGTATAACTCCCAAATTCTTAGCGGAATTTTTATATGAAATTGGCGTGTCTCTAATTTTAATTTGAATTGTTTGTAAGCATTCATTTCTGTGGTTAAAAGAACCAAATACAAGAAATGCAGATTTTGATGGGTTGATATTGAGAGAGTGTAAAGCTGCCAAATCAACTAATTCGTTCAACTCCTTGTTAATAACGGCACAGGCAGTCTGAACATCAGCTGGTTTAAATGAAAGATAGACTTGGGTGTCATCTGCATACTGATGGTAAAGGCAATGATTGAGAGAAGTGCTACATAAATTTGAAGAATATAAAGTAAACAATAGAGGACCCAGTATAGAGCCCTGGGGAACTCCATATTTGACAAAGCGTAAATCTGAACGATTGTTATCCAGTACTACACAGTGTTGCCTTTGAGTTAAAAAACTCTCAATTAACTTAACCGCTCCCTCAGCAAAACCAAAATGCTGCAATATAGCATATAATATCACATGATTAATATAGTCAAAATTATACCCATTCGGAGTCACGTGACTTTTGTCTGTCTCTGTTCATCTTTAGTAAAATAGATGAAATGGAAGAAATTTGAAAAAAAGGCATGTCGATTCATAAAATTAATTTTAAAAATTTGACGTTTCTAATCTGTCAGATTATATTTTTCGTGTAAGTTATTGAGATAAGGGTAATAAAACCTAAAATTGTTAAGCCGAAAACTGGAAATTAAAAGAAACCATCGGACATGCGGTATAACGAGCAGTCACAACAATTAATTTGAATATTATGCGTTTTTTTTTTATGAAGAGTACAATATTAATAATAGTAAATCAACAGTTTCACCCTCCAACGCTGTTCGCCGTGCTTCTCTTGCGTTAAATATCTCGGAGAGCACAATTTACCGAAAATATGAGCCAGAAAGTGAAGAATGCAAAAACGGAAGTCGACGAAGCAGTCAAGACACTGTATATAAAATGTATGTAGCTAAAGAATTTGTAACCATAAAAAATCTAAAAAATGCTTGGTTGAAGAATCTGGAGATTTTTCACATTCAGTTTCTTCCCTAAATAGATTGTGCAAGGAAATAGGCTTCAAATGGCAATGTTCTATAACAGAATATGCATGCACAGAAATTGACTTAAAATTTGCTATACGCAGCAGGTTTTTAATGTAGCAGCTGACATATCTTTATTATATTTGCATTTTACGACATGTTATGTTTTCTTTAACCTGTAAATTCAGTTTGATTTCATATAAGAGAATAAACCCGTAGCAACCTTGTTTTAGAAATTGGCATATGTCAGGATAACCTACAAAACGGAATGTCATTTATTTCCCTAAAATTGCATTTTTAAGAATCGACATACGTAAAATTACTAGATTATCACGTGACTCCGAATGGGTATAAATTTGACTATAGTATCGAAAGCCTTGGAGAAATCTAATAGTACCAATACCGTAACATTACCAGCATCGCTCGCTCTTAAAATATCATCTGTTATGTTTAACAATGCAGAACAGCAGCTAAAACTAAGGCGAAAACCTGACTGATAATCAGGTAATAATGAGTTAACTTCCAAATATTCCCTGATTTGCCAGTCCATAACTTTCTCCAAGACTTTCGATAGTACTGGTAGTATGCTAATTGGCCTTAGATCTTTCATATCTTTTGGCATGTTTATTTTAGCAACAGGAAGTATATTAGCAATTTTCCAGTCTTTTGGAAAAATGCCTTCAGATAAACAAGAATTTATTATGTGAGTAATAAAGGGTGTTAAGAAAGGGCAGCACAATTGTATCATTGTAATATTTAAATTATCACTACCCATTGCTTTGGTTTTAATAGAGTTGATAATTTTGGTAACATCGTCATCAGAAATAGCAGTAAATGAAAATTTAGTGGTTAAGTTAAGTTTCATACGTTCATACATTTTTAGAATTTCCGGATCGGGTTGCTCCACACCATGCACCGAGTTGAAATATGAGTTAATTGCATTAACATCGTTCAGGTGTGGCGGTATAGTGTTGTTTTTTTGTTTCGAGTAAATACCACAACGCTGTAAATCTTTCCACAAAGTTTTAGAATTACCATGAGCTAATTTATAATTTAGGTATGCCTTTTTTTCGTTCCTGATAGCAAGAGTGGTTAGATTGCGAAGTGATTTGTAATAATTCCACTGTTATTGTTTTCGATATTTTTTAAATCGTTTATATGCAGCGTTTCTTAAGCTTATGATTAACCTGACAGTATCCGTTAGCCAAGGAGCTTTCGGCTTTCGAAAAGTTGATGTTTTATAAGGAGCAAAAATGTCATAAGCATGTATCAGGTTCTCATTTAAGCAATTTACCTTATCATTGACACCATTTAAATTGTAAATATTACCCCAATTAAGAGCTTGAATATAATTTTGAAAATTATCATAGTCAAAATTTGAAAAGTCCCTAAATGTGTATGTTTTAGGCTGCGGTTTTGATGTTTCTAATAATAGGTTACAATAAACAAGTTCATGGTCTGAAAAAGTGCTTAGGTGTTTAGTACCAGATCCAGCAATGATATCGGAATTACTTACTAATATATGATCAAGAAGCGTTTCTGATTTGGAAGTTATACGAGTAGGTTCCTTAATTAATTGAGTGAATCCAAAACTGTCTAACATAGATAAATATTGTTCAGATTCAGTGCTATCAGGTTCCAAAAGGTCAATATTAAAGTCACCTACACATAATACAGCATCGTATGAAGGAAGCAGATTACTGCATATTACTTCAAAGTGATCAATAAATGCCCGATATCTACTTCGATGCGGTAAGTAAATTGTATCTAGTAAGTATTTATGCTTGTGAACAACGAACTCAATCCATAATTGTTCAAATTCTAAAATATCTGTTACATGAACCTGTTTAATTTCAATAGATGATTTCGAATACAATGCAATACCACCACCAAAGGTAGGTCGATCTTTCCGTATTACACTGTAACCAGGAATTTCAAGTATATTGCTAAGTATATTTTCATGTAAAAATGTTTCCGTTACAGTAATTAAATCATATTCGTAATGTAAAACATGTTCTCGGAGCAACTGAAATTTATTCGTTATCGATTGTGCATTTATATGTGCAACCGCAAAACCACTCATAAGCAACAAATACCTACGCTAAAAAATTAAAAATTAAAACAGAGCTTAACAATTAAGATTCTATAGTTGACACAAAAATAGACTAAAATATAAATTTAAGAAAAAACACAAACCTAAGTTTAAGCAAGGCCAAACAATGTAAATAAAATAAGTTTGTTCTTTTCTATTAAATTTAAGCACTGCCACTCCTGATAGCCAATACTGGCCGTTTGCGGTGACAGGTTATTTCACTAAACTGAAGTACATATTAAAAAAAAAATGCATAGCTAATTATAAGCCGGTTAGCTACCTGCACATTAGATTAAATGGTAAGCTGATTTTAAGCATGAGGTGGTTGTGCTTTTTGCACGACACCTTCCAAATCTTTTAGATTAGTGACGGAATAAATTGTATTATTTGCGTTAATTTTTATCACCCCGTCGATTGTCCACACACATTTGAAGCCAAAGCTGGTGCAAGCTGCCTTGAAAACTTGTAATCGGCATCTGGACAGGTCTTCCTTTATTGTAATACCAGTGTTTTTAAAGAATCTTTTGTTTTTGAACACAATATCTCGGTATTTGTAACTAACAAATTTTATAATTACGGCACGAGGTTTTTTGTTAACCGTTTGAGCACCAAGTCTATGACAACGGTCAATATGATCAGCACAAATGTCGACGTTCGCTTTTTGTTTCACGATAGAAATAACTTTAGCTTCTAAGTTCTCACCAGCACTTTCATGGAGCCCAAAGACGCGGATGCAATTTCTTCTGGAATACTGCTGCAGATGATCCAGCTGCATAGACAGGTCTTCATTTTCTCTTTGGAGATTTGTTACAGTTGTTTCCAGTGTTTTATTCATCTCCTCTAACTTAGCCTCGAATTTTGTCCACATGTTGTCCATTATTCTTTTGATAAAATTATCATCCATCAATAGAGCTGTAACGGTTTCTTTAATTACGTCTGCAATCTCGGCTTTCTGTTCCCGCGTAAAAGGCATTTTACAACGATTTCTGTAGGCTATCAGAGTAACAAGCACACGCGTCTACACTGCTTGCATGCCAAGCGAGAAGCCAGGTAAAAGGAAAGAATCGAGAACAACTAAAAGAAGGGGTTGAAGTGGTAATATGAGATTACAGAAACAAAATTAAACCAGGGTGAACAGAAGCAGTAATCAAGGAACAAGAATCAAGCAAAATGTATATGTGTAAAATGAAGAAAGAGCAAGGTGAATTTGGAAGACACATCGATCAATATAAGAAAATTAGCAGATGTGAGGCAAGTCAGCACCAAGAAACTGAGATGAATAAATGAAAAACTCAGTGGAAAGTTTCAAGAAAAAAAACCAAAGAGAGTCCACAACGGCTTAGAAAACATATCAAGTTCAAGCAGCTCCCATGCCAAGATTTCTTCAATTCCAATCCCAGTCCGATAATATCAGTGTAGAAGCGTTATATACGAAAACCATAATATCTAAATGATTATGTGAAAGAATAATATTAGGTAAAATATTACAGGCGGATATGTAATGTAGTGTATTTAGATAATGAAGGTTGGCACAACGAAAGCGCAAATTTAGCAATCGAAAAACGTATGTAAAATGGTATGAAATAAAAGGCTTACGGATAGGGTTGCCAGAAATCAAAATGTCGAAAATAGAAGAATTAACTTGAAAATATAGAAGTTTCAAAAAATATATAGAAGATTCAAATAAATCATTTATTACGATCATTACATTAGGTATAATTACTAATGGTATTAGAAATAAACACATTAAAAATATCCAGATAAATGTAAATAAAAGAGACTAAAATAATAAGGATTAAACATTATTTTAAATCCAACTCAACAAATAAAACATAAAATATCGCTTTAAACTGAACATTGCAGCTCTATCCTCTTCCTCTACCTCTAACTATAAAAATAACTCAAAAAATATGTTCCCATTCTTTTTTGTATGAAGAAGTGCATTTACAATTTGCTCGTTTTCGTTTTTGAACGAGACTTTTGTCAGTGTCGGTGTCAGCACCACCACAATCACTACTATTTATATTGTTATTGTAATTGTAATCGTAATCATCATCATCATCATCACCACCACCACCACCGCTAATGTGCATGCCAGAATCAGCGATATTATTATTATTAATATTAATAAGTACAAGTCGAGTATTTACACTATAGAAACAAAATAAACCTGCAAAGATTGAACCGGTTCGAAATTTTAGGTTAAGTTATTATTTACTATTGCTATGCAGTAACAAGTTGTTACATTAGAATCCGGATGGATAAAACCAAGACCGAAACTAGACACCACGATTCCCGAACTGGCATTCTAAATATACTAAAGTCTATTTTTTTTAAATCAGCTGTCAAAGTGTTGTCAAGTTGATATGAGGAATTGAAAGTAGCAAATAGTGCATTTCACAAAGTAGGTTGGCAGCGTCGAGCCGTTCAAAGTCATCAGCGCTGACATTTCAATCAGCATACATACATCAAACAAGTAAAGACACTCATTCCAAATATTGAATCCTGTCTAGAGTGCCTGGGACAGTTACTCGGGGGGTATTTATAAGCTTCACTATCAGATGGTAGTACAAAGTTAAAGCTGCCAACTATTGAAGACTTCAATGCGGGCATGGTTACTATGAGCGTGGGTGGGGGGAGGTAAAACACAATATATACAGATATACTATAATAATAGTTATGTATGTTACAACCATAACAAGGCATTTGATCTATAAAGGGAAAACTTTAGCTTACGAGGCAAAGCCACAAGTGAGATCATTTCCCCGAATGGATAAAAGCCCTTTATTCACGTGTGGCATATCAATTTTTTTTTGCAATACTTAAATTTAATTATATAAAATTTTTAAATTGGATAAATCATTTCAAAAAATATGTTACATGTTTTTGTACTAGTTACCACGGTAGCACGTATTTATTTTGTTAGTTGCTATGGATTATGGACTATTTTATTCACTAGTGAATAAAGTAGCATATTATCCACACTCATCGTTAAAATGTTACTTTATTATATAGATTTTCGTAGATAAAATACAGCTTTACAAGCAGGCATTGAAAAAAAAATACTGCCCTTTACTATTATTTTGAATAGTATATCACGTACCATGAATTGTAAGTGACACTTTTCAGATCGAAAATACAGTTTGGGAAAGTGTAGAGCCGAGGTTTCGTAAGCATTCGAGACTAAGAAATGCGGGTCTAGCGGAACGCATTGGACGTTTTACGGGACGTTTTCAATGCGGGACTAGTACTGCTATTGCGGGACCGTCCTGCACAATCCGGGACGGTTGGCAGCCTTACACAAAGTTCTACTCAGCGTACATATACATCAAACAAGTAGAGACACTCATGCCAAATGTTGAAACCTGTCTAGAGTGCCTTGGACAGTAACTCGAGGGGTTTTTATAAGATTGACTATCAGATGGCAGCACAAAATTCTACCAATCAGAGCCAGTTACTACCTCTGCTACCAATCATATGTGATCACGGCCAACTAAATTACTATGGCCTGCACATAGGGAACCATGGATATATATCTATGTAGGGAACACATCCTGTAGCCACCTATTGTGAGAATTTAAAAGCATTTAGTGTGTTTCTTAGCTCAAATGCCAAAATCTGACGTTTAACTTTAAAAGGTTAGTTGCACCATGAAATCTCAGTTTATTGTTTTTGTTGAAATTTAACACAATTTCTAATAAATCAATACATAAAGTAAGTTTATTTGTGGAAGTTTTAATCCACGGTCTTGCAGATAAATTCAACGTAGCAAGGGTCCTGGCACAGTAGTTGACAATAATGGGGAGATGCAATTATCACAGGTAATCTTTTGTTGTATTTTTAATATACAAATGCTATGGATGCTGAATAAATGTTGGTTTCAGGCATATCATTGATTTCTAAACTTTGGATTTTTAACCGTCGTTCTACTGGTAATACCAATTCTTCGCTATTGATGGATGCTGTTTGGAGAGATGACAGTTGGGCAATACTACTAATAAAACTAAAATATTCTCGCTATTTGAACTGGCAGATGATTTAACTATTCCACAGCGCAAAATTTGCCTTAGTGCATATTCTGCTGTTCGGTCATCTGGAGCTTCATTGAGAGAAAGTTGCTTAAACTGCATCAGAACTGAATGCTCGTGTTAATACATAATAGAAGCCAGCTTGCTCAAGAAGAAATTCTATGCATAAATAAGTAGTACTTTCTGAAGAGAATTCTAGAGCGTGTGCGGTTTCCTTTGTCAATCCTGGTAATTTCGTACTACATGAACGTAAGATGCAATGCTGCTATCCAAGGAAGGAATGTATTGACTTTTGTTTGAAACGTGTATTTGGAAAAAATTATAAATATTACCCATGTATGTTACTGTAGTATTAACGTTAAGAAAATTATTGTCACCGGATTCTTTCAAAAATTTTAATGAATTAGTTACTGTAGGAGCAAATATTGGGATAGCTCGCAGAACATTCATCTTTTCAAAATTTGTGGGATATAAATGCATTCTTGTTAAATATCGAACAGATTTAACTGATAATCCCTTCTGTAAATTATATAATAATCTCAAATAGGTTGAAGTAATTTTCCATTCGAGGAATACATATCACGTTCTAAAAACAAATTTCTGACAATTTTAAAGCACGACAATAATCGAACAACAAAAATAGTGGTAGTGGCGAAAGAAAGGGATACTCAATATAATTTCTAATTGATCCCCCACTTAACATTTTAAAAAGTGCGACATTAGATGAAAAATTGTCCGTTACCAGTCGTAACACAACAAAACCACAATCAGTTAAAAGTTACAGAAATTACTACTGTTAACAAGCTGCTGTGGTTCGAAATGATTTTTACATAAGGCTGTATTGCTGTATAGTCTGTAATTTTAGAGATATGTGCAATAAAAATGTAGTTAACATGCAACATGTAGTTTTTTACAGTTTATTAATACCACAAATTTCTTGTAAAAATTCAACCCATTGCTGCCGAACACACAATTCACTAGGCAGTTGGCACTAACCATTTTAAAATTTATTAGAATATTTTCACAACTAAGGATGTACACAGAGCTGGACTGAGTGTGGAGTGAAAGTTAAAAAGTTTTTCGGCGATAACGAGAAAACCTGAACTGTTACGGTAGTGATAACCTTATGGTTGCCAATGGTTAACTGCACAGCTTGTTTAACCTTTATCAGCAGAAACCCGCAAGGAGTTTGTTGGGAAGGCTTCAAAAAACAATACCATGCTTCTTATATGGCAAAAAACGACGATATTATTATACCGGGGCTACTATAGAAATTCTCCCAATGTGCAAAGAATTGTCTGGTGCTTGATATTACAGGTGTTCAAAGCCTGGTTGAGATAAAACTGTTTTGTAATTGGGTATTTATACTGTAAAACAGGGTAAAATAAAATAAATAAAATTATATTCAATACTTTTAACAAGCAGAGTACTAATAAGTGCTATAACTATTTTGATTGTTAGAATAACATTTAAGTTGTCAATACATTTTCAAAGGTGACTTAATCTATTCATATTTCAATTTTCGACATTGAAAAAATAAGCATTTCTATAGAAACAACATATGCTATTGTATTCCATATGTCAAATATTTAAATTTGCCGCCATACATAAAATACGTTTCAGTATTAATTACTAGATGTCTCTAGCTGGTGTTCCCTATGTGCAGGCCATAGTATTTAATTTAGTCGGCCATGATGTGATAAAGTAGTGGCGCCATCTGTTAGTACTTTCGGAAAGTACCCCCCCCCCCCAGGAGCCGTTCAAGGTCATCCAAATCGGTATTTTGACATCAAACGAACCGACAGTGAGTGTAACTACTTGTTACTTCCTTTTACTATAAAGGAATTATTGGATTCACCCCAAAAATTCGAAATTGAGTTTTCAACAGATCTTCGCGTTTTAGAGTCCCCTGATCCCAAAAAACATATTTTTTTTCATTGGTCTGTCTGTCTGTCTGTGAACAGAATATCTCAAAAACGAAAAGAGGTATGACGTTGAAACTTCATATATAAATTTTTTGTACTATGTAGATGAGACAGCAAGCTTTTGAAGGAAATTGCATAACCGGAAGTAGGTGTTTACTCTTGTGGTTTTTCAGTTTTTTCGATTTTTTCAAAAACGGCTTTAACGATTTTTTTCAAACTTTACATTTTTATTACATTTTTAATGTGTATTGATGTAAGCTAGGTCATTTTCCAGTTGAATACTTCTAAAGTGGGCTTCTCTTGTTTTTTCTTTTTTATTTTTTTTTATTAACTCCCATTTTAAATAGAACACCCGGTATATTATTACATTTTTGAATTCAGCTTAAAATTTTAGAGAAAATTTGTCTTTATAGAATTTGTAATTTTTTTAAATTTTTGACAAATGCTTAGAAATAATAAATTAAATTTTTGACTAATTATAAGACCACTGTAAATGTAAAAGGAAGTTGTGTAACATATCTGTCAAAATGACAAGCATTTTTTTAGTGGAAAAAAAGAACTAAAAAGCTATGTACCAACATTATTAAAACTTGGGTCCCTGCAGGAATGCAACTTATCCCCTAGAAAGTTGACCTTGAAAATTATTATAGAAAAAAAATTTACTTTATGTATGATATGAGCTACAGTGTTGCCAGGTGGTGCTAAAAATCAAAATATTATTACTATATTATTCTGAAACGTCGAAAAATAGAAGATTTTGCTTCTATATTTTAGGAACATAGAAGATAGAAGATTTTCCTTGAATATAGAAAACTATTAAATATAGAAGGGTTGGCAACCCTACTTACGGAATATTATATTGGTTTGTTATTGTAGTGAAACATAGGCATTATTAATCAAGTTAACAAACATTACAGTTATAAAATGATAATGCCTCTTGCCTGCCACACATCTATTATCTGAGTTTTTGTTGGATAAAAAATTACCGTGAAAGATGATTTCAGAAACTGTTTTAAGAAGTGGCAGCAACGCTGAAATAAGAATCTGGCAAGAGAAGGAAAGCACTTTGAGGAGAATTAAGTGACATTTTTAAATTAATAAGCATTTATTAATTCCACAATTCACTGGTCACACCTCGTAACTAATAATAAAACAATTAATATCCCAGGCAGATCCCTACAAGACTTGATCAAGTTACTCAGAACGGCACTCAATTAAATCAATTTTCACTTTTCTAAAATTTTCTTTAAATTTTCGGACTGAAGGACGGTACTGAAACAGCATCCTTATTACACTTAACTGCATTTACAAAATTTTTATAAAACTTGGCGGTATAACTGCAACTAACTTCTAATCCTAAGATTTTTCTTTGGTATGCGTCTTTATATGTTTAACTAAGTAACTCTTCTCTGCTGCTTTATATTCACAAATGGAACAGGAATAACGTTTTTCTCCTGTGTGCGTGTTCATATGTCTAACTAAATCACCTTTTCGTGCTGTTTTATAGTCACAAATAGAACATGAATAAGGTTTTTCTCCTGTATGCCTCTTCATATGTTTAAGTAAGTCACTTTTTTGTGCTGCTTGATATTCGCAAATAGAGCATAAATAAGGTTTTTCTCCTGTATGCATCTTCATATGTCTAACTAAATCAACTTTTTGTACTGTTTTATATACGCAAATAGAACATGAATAAGGTTTTTCTCCTGTATGCCTCTTCATATGTTTAAGTAAGTCACTTCTTTGTACTGCTTGATATTCGCAATTAGAACAGGAATAAGGTTTTTCTCCTGTATGCCTGTTCATATGGCTCACTAAATCACGTTTCCGTGCTGTTTTATATTCACAAACAGAACATGAATAAGATTTTTCTCCTGTATGCGTGGTCATATGTATAACTAAATTATTTTTCTGTGTTGCCTTATATTCGCAAATAGAACATGAATAAGGTTTTTCTCCTGTATGCGTTTTTATATGTTTAACTATATCACATTTTTGAGCTGTTCTATATTCGCATATAGAACATGAATAAAGATTCTGTCCTGTATGCGACTTCATATGTCTAACTAAATCACTTTTTTGTGCTGCTTTATATTGGCAAATGGAACAAGAATAAGGTTTTTCTCCTGTGTGCGTGTTCATATGTCGAACTAAATAACTTTTTTGAGTTGCTTTATATTCGCAAATAGAACATTTATAAGGTTTTACTCCTGTATGCGTCTTCACATGTTCAACTAAGTTACTCTTCTCTGCTGCTTTATATTCGCAAATGGAGCATGAATAAGGTTTTTCTCCTGTATGCATCTTCATATGTCTAACTAAATCACCTTTTCGTGCTGTTTTATATTCACAAACAAAACAAAAATAAGGTTTTTCTCCTGTATGCCTTTTCATATGTTTAAGTAAGTCACTTTTTTGTGCTGCTTGATATTCGCAATTAGAACAAGAATAAGGTTTTTCTCCTGTATGTCTGTTCATATGGCTCAGTAAATCACCTTTCCGTGCTGCTTTATATTCACAAACAGAACATGAATAAGATTTTTCTCCAGTATGCGTGGTCATATGAATAACTAAATTATTTTTCTGTGCTGTCTTATATTCGCAAATAGAACCTGAATCAGGTTTTTCTCCTGTATGCGTTTTTATATGTTTAACTACAACACATTTTTTAACTGCTCTATATTCGCACATAGAACATGAATAAAGTTTCTGTCCTGTATACGACTTCGTATGTTTAACTAAATCACTTTTTTGTGCTGCTTTATATTCGCAAATGGAACATTTATAAGGTTTTACTGTTGTATGCGTCTTCACATGTTCAACTAAGTTACTCCTCTCTGCTGCTTTATATTCCCAAATGGAATACGAAGACGAAGAAGGTTTCTCCCCTGTATGCGTCTTCATAGTGTTCACTAAATCACCTAGAAAACGAATGAGGTTTTTAATTTCTATTGGTCTTGAAATGCTCGATTAACTCACTAACTTACATTTCCCTACAATTTTATCTTCACAAATGGAAAATGTGCAAAACTGTTCAGAATGAGCTTTAATATGTTCCAAGAAATTTCTCTCGTCTTGCGTTTCATATTGACAAACCTTGCAAAATAACTGTTCTTCTAAGTGACTTCCACTTGCTGCACACGAATCAAGTAGTTCATCCTTTACCTCAACTTCCTCCTGTTTAATAACTAATTCGTGACAAGCCGTGGTTTTGATAGTATTTTCAACGATCTCCTCTCGAGCATGTAAGTTTGCGATTGCTTTACTTTCAATTTTTGTCAGTGGTTCATGTAACATTCTGGTTATTGCATTAGGCAAATTACATTCAACTAATTCATGTTCTACGTCCATTATGAAGAATTCGGATGAAATAAAAGCAGTATCTGAAAATGAAAGTGAGTTAGGTAAAGCTCCCTACTCTGAGTCTAATATTCTTACTTACAGGGAAATTTGAAGAAGTAATTCGTTCACAGAATGGGCTAGCAGTAAATATAACATTGAATTAGTAGGCAAACTATCATCAACCGCCATTACTTTCTGGCAAAATCAGTTAGGTCCAATGGAATACAAAAAAACTACAGTAGTATACAGTGTGTCACCTTAAATTTATATATACTGTAGTGATATGTGTTATTTAAACTATTTGATATTAATTGCAATTGTATTGTAATTTATATTTATATCACTTTTGCTCGTCAAGTTCCAATCATTTATTTTGAATTTTTAAATTCAAATTGAATAATCGTATATTATGATACGAGTTTTATAGGAAGAATTTAGTAGCCCCCACGGGCTTAGGAGTAAGTGCTACAAAATGTCTTATAAATGTGGTATCATACAGTATTTCATCTTAGTACAGTCAAAATAAATTTTGACCTGGGAAAAATTGCAACACAAATGATTTTTGTTACATTATACTGTGAAAAGTGTGTATTTTAACATACTCAAAATCCCCATTAATCCCGGCCTGGGAAATCAGTCAAAATCCAAGATGGCTGCTGAATTTGCCTTTTTCTCTATTTTGCAGCATTTATTGCCGTAAAAAAGATAGTGCTCACTCAAAATAGGTACTTATTATGTACTGAAGCATGCCATTTACATCAACTCAAAATCCCCATTAATCCCGGCCCAGGAAATCAATCAAAATCGTAGATGGTCGCTGAATTTGCCATGTTTGTCATTAATATACACGCAGTTCTCATATAAATAAAATGATTACATGTATTGTGTATTACACATTGTGTATTACACATCACATGAACTTTTATTACACATCAGACTAACAAGAACAAGAAAACGTAATTTCAATGTATAAAAAAAAATACGAGGGGTGATCCCTATGCTCCGTCCCCGACCAACTTCCGGTTACAAAATTAAAATTCACTTTATTTTTCTACGTAATCTCCTTTAAGCCTAATGCATTTATCCCACCGATGCTCCAGCATTGTAACGGCTTCCTGGAAAAAGGATTGTCCAATCTCTGCAAACCACTGATTGACAGCATCTGTTACTTCATTATTGCATGAAAATTTCTTCCACCGAAGCTATTCCTTGAGTTTGGCGAACACTCTGTAATGGCTAGGGGCGAGATAAATCTTTAATGTCTTCACATAAAAAAAATTGAATTTTAATATTATATCTTGGTAGAAATGTGAAATTTTTAAAATTTAAAAAAAAATAAAAAATGAATTTTTAGCTAAAGTTAAAAAAATAGGTGTTTTTTGGCCTTGAGATTGCTCAGTCAGCTAAAAATAACACACTCTAAAAAAATCTCATTGAAATCTTATTTAATTTACGAAAAAGGGCAATTTTTGGATTTTGACAATTTCGAAAAACTCCATTTTCTCAATAAGTAAAAATCACTCGGTATATATGATAGAGGCTAAATAGGTTTTTAAAGAAGCACAAATTATTGACGTAAAAAGTTTTTTTGAAAAATCAAAAATATTTTTTTCCTATATTATGTCAATGTTTTGGCGGACACTGTATAACGATACGTATGAAAGTAATTCAAAAGTATGATGTAAATGGCATGCTTCAGTACATAATAAGTACCTATTTTAAGTGCATATTATTTTTTTACGGCAATAAATGCAGAAAAATAGAGAAAAAAAGGCAAAAATAGGAAAATTCAGCCGCCATCTTGGATTTTGACTGATTTCCCGGGCCGGGATTAATGGAAATTTTGAGTATGTTAAAATACACACTTTTCAGAGTATAATGCAAAAAGAATCATTTGTGTTGCAGTTTTTCCCATGTCAATGGTATTTTTACACTATTTTGACTGTACTATCTACTTTGCCTCTTTTTAAGTTGGCAACATTTGTGCTGTGCAATAAAGGCGGCTATTGACAGTTCGATATGTACATGGAGTGAAGTACCTATGGTTGCCAACGTTAAGAAAAGTAATTACTCTGTTTTTAGTATTTTTATTATAGCATCGCTGTCTATTACGATGGGCAAATAAGTATCGTAATAGCCTCAGTACGAACGCAAAGTAGATAAATTAATATCATGCTCTTTTGATTGATTGATGAGAAGGGATGTTATAAACGTGTATTAGTTTCATTTAGTATTCATTATCATACGTTTCTTTGGTATTAAAAAAAAACAAATATATGGTTTAATTATATCGTTTTATTTATTATTTCAAGCCAAACACCATGTTACACTTTTCCTTTGTGTAAAATGATAAAATGCACAGAAATATTGTTTTTCTATAGAGTGCGTCTACAAGGAAAACATTTTGAAAGAATTTCTGTAGACAAGGTATAATACAAGGGGGATATTTATATTATCTAGCTAGCCACGAAAAAAAAACTTAGAGAAAAAGCAAAATTCTATTTTTTAATATATGCTTAACTAACGGTCACATACGTATTCCAACGTTTTTCTAATAAACCTATACCCTCCAAGAAATTTCTTTCGACAGGTCTTCAAAAAACTCTTCCCCCACGGCTTTCAAGCATTCATCTGAAGAAAAACGCCGTCCTCTCAAGTGGTTTTTAAATTAAAAATGGAGGAAACAATAATCACTCGGCGGCAAGTCCGGACTGTAAGGTGGATGTCTTATCTCTATAAAACCGCAGTCGTTACTTCTTGGTCTTGGCGAGGGTCGTCGACTCTGGCATTGTCATGAAGCAGCATAATCTAACGCTCACAGTTTTGGCATATTTTTTGCTGAATGGCAGTTTTCAATTTTTTATTGTTTCTTTATAGACTTCCCCTGTTATTGTACAGATTTTCTTCATATATTCAAGTAACAATATCCCTTCTGCATTCCAAAACACCGTAGACATCAATTTTCATGATGAAGACTGCGTTCTGGCTTTTTTTGTGGTGGAGATCCCTTATGAACCCATTGCATAAATTTTTGTTTTGTCGGTGGGTGCCAGTGATACATCCACGTCTCATCACCTGTTACAATGTTTGAAACAAAACTTTTCTAGACAGCCAATGCCTGAAAGTTTTCCTCACAAATTTGTTGCCGACACAATGTTTGTTCAGAAGTAAGCAATTTTGAAATCAAACGTGCTGACACCTTATTCATTCCTAAATTTTCATGTAAGATTTCTAAAACTGTAGCTTCTGTTATCCCCACTTCAGCAACAATAATTGAAACTTTTGTTCATCGATCTGCTAAGACCAGTTCCTGAGTTTTCTTGATGCTTTCGTTGGTTCTTGCTTTAACAAGCCTGCTGCATATTGGGCCATCTTGCATTGATTCCCTGCACCATTGAAATGGTTTACTCCAAAACTTTACTGCAAGATATGACTGCGCATCTTTCCCATACACATTAATCATCCTGCCATAAATATTCTTGGGTCCATTTCCCTACTTAGTTAAAAACTTGATAACAATTTTATGTTCTAGCTGAATTTCACCAATTTTTTGTTGATTAAACCTTTATTAAAACAACACAATCTTTTGAATGTGAACGAAACTTGGTCAGCTTGTATCAAAATGTCACAGTTATTTGACAGCAAAAGTTGCGATCGTCACTTTGTTTTCTTCACGGCAAAGTAAATAATATAAAAATCTCCCCTCGTACTATACAAATTTATAAAAATGTAGTAATACCAGAAAACATAATAGTTATTTATTAAGCGAATAAAAAGAATTTTTGAAGAGATGAGATTACAAGGCGAAGACAATATTCACAATTTAGCCCTAAATAACCACTGGGATTATAACCAATCTAGTCAGAATTTTAAGTTTATAATATTTTTGAAAAACAATTCAATAAATTATTATAATATTATATTAATAATTAATAAGAATAATTCTGAAATTACACTTTTATAGTTTTAATATTTAGTTTCAATAAGTAATATACAAACTGGTCCCACAATGTGCAAAAAGAAGCTTCTGACTCACTTGATAAGCTCTATTTACGCAACGAGCAACCTGTGTTCTCTGAAAAACGAAATGATGAACAGCGGTAGAATAATGATTAATAATAGTTTTTTATGGAAAGGTTCACTATTTGACCGATTTCGCTATACGAAAGACCTTTAACTCCCATGCTGATTATCATACTCCTCATTTCTAATGTCGAATCCCGTTTTCCTAATTCTCTGCCCATACCGACAACAGAAAGAAAAACTAAGAAACTTATTTGTCAAAGTGACATTTTATTATTAGCAATTGATATTATTTTTAAAGGCCGGGCACGATAGCTCAGTAGTTAAGCATTCTGACTACTGATCTAAGTGTCTCGAGTTCGATCTCCAGTCCCAGTAAGGTTTCAAAAAATAAAATATGCAGATCAAAACCTCTTCAGAGTGCAATTACTCGAAAGTGATGTAAAACCGTGGGTCCCATGTTACTACGATGTGTAGCATGTAAAATATTCCTTGCTAGGATAGAGCTCCTCAGTCTCGGCAAAGTTCAAAGTAGGATTTGCACCATATGCCATAAACAAACAAACAAATATTTTCAAAGTTGTAGTAGTCATTTGTAAACATTGTTTCAAAATGTGCTATTTGGGTTTTCTAGCCCTTTTAATTTTCAATGGTGTCAAGTTTACATGCTCTACTCTCAATATATATTATCAGATCTAGAAAATTGTATAGAACTTCCTATGTTACACATAAAAACTTAAATACATGTAGAAATATCACCTTGTAAAAGTTACTTGTGGATAAACATGGTCGGCCATGTCTTAAAGTACTCAAACATGATTTGGGTTTACCATGTTGATAATGAATTTTGAATAGCTTGTAATGTGGAATAGATAGTATTGTTCGTGAGCAAAGTAGGTACTTTAAACTCTAACTGTTACGATCAAAACCCCAGCAAAGAATGTTTTTGCATATCATAACAACATGAATCGGTTTTACATCTCGTCCACATTTTTAATTTCTGAAACCCTCACCAGCAACGAAGATGGAACTCAACTCTCAAGCCTTATTTTAATTTTGATGATAAAATCGGGTTTTCTGATAAAATGTGTTCAAATAATTGATAAATTATACACAAATTTAATATGTGATCCGTTAAGGTAAATTTATTTTAAGAAATAGATTATATTTTTGCAGTTGCGGGATCACCGGCAGTAGTTCAGAATATTTTAAGATAGAATGTAAGAACAATTTTAAGAATCTCGTGTTTTCCGCATTTTTCGGTATTTTTCTGCATCTGTAGCTCAGATTGTAATATTTTCCCGCACAACTTAAGCGAACTTCATAGTTAAGTGGTGTACCCAAAACTTTCTTCCGTTCGTTTTCTATACTACCGTTCCTCGGTTTATTTGTGATTCGCAATTCAGGTTCAGATATGCGTGTTTTAAATTTGGATATGTTTTCCGCTCCGCTTGAAATGAAGTAGTCTACTTAGCGTATCTTAATTACTGCTCTGGAGGAACATTGTCTGCAATTTTGTCGTTCAGGCATGTCAGGACTTCCCCGAAGTTTTAGGCATTTTGTTGAGTCAAGCTTTCGTGGAACTTCCGGAGCAAGACACTTCCGCTCACGGTGTGGTGTACTCAACAAATTTTTCGAATTTGCGGCCCCCCGCATCGCGAGTGCTGTTGGGGAAGCTTTATGAAATATTCTGTGCTAATGCTGGGATGCACTGTAAAGTATTCCATTTAACTAATGGTGTACTTTTCATCGAGATGTGTGTACTATGTTGAGGGTTGAAGTGGCGTTAAATAAATTAGTTGTGGTCGAAGAATTCTTTACCTTGAGGTTGCAAGGCCTGTAATTACCGCTTAGCTGATTAATAATTGGATTCTCCAATAAATCCAGCTCTATCTTAATCAGACGTCGTGTTGATCTCGCAAGTTTCGTTTCGTCATTTCTTTATTGTAAGTTTCGTCCGTCGTCGATTTACCCTTGAGGGGATTATTTCCGTTTCAACTCCTGGATGTGGTGATCGTCATCTTGAAACCCTGCCCCGCCTCCCGCAAACACCTTAAGCAGTTGCCGAGTTTACCAGTTGCTGGCGACCGCAGGCGACATCAATGTTGACTTCTCTGAATTCTGCAAATCAGGTATTTGTGCTTAGCTATTACAGTGCAGTTCAAATCTGCTGCTGTTTGAAATATGTGTGCGTAACTGAAGCGACCATATGATGCGTACTTAGTTTGAGATTTTATGTTTCGCATTTAATGAACTTTCAAGGAATATTGGCGTTGTAAATGGACTTTGTTGCTGTCAAATTTATGATTGCTGATTGTCATTATCGTAGATAAACTTTGTTTTTGACAAATAAAGAAAGATTCAGGTTGAAATTCTGTCTTGGTGTTATAAAGAAATGTTGCTAAATGTTTACTAACCCATTCATTTTGTTTTCATGTTTGTGTAATTAATTCAATTTTTTTAAATTTAATAAATTTAATTTAATTAAGTACTTGATGCATTATTATTTCATATATCAACTGTTGCTTGCGTATTCGTGTAGTGCTTTTTTGTAAGGAATACAGGGGAGTTTTGCGCTTAGGCTGCCGCTGGTTGAAATCGAGCACTGCAAACACTGCCAAGGGAGAAGTAGAAAGCTGGGCTCACTTCCTTCCACTTTCAAAGTGAGCCTATCTGTGTTGATCTTTTCCGACTTAGTTCGAGAGTGGTGGCGTTTTAATATTTAACATTATTTAGCTCGTTTAATGGATTGTAGCCCTAATTCAAAGGTCGTAAAGAATCCGTCCTTTTCACTGAGCATCCTAAAGCCGGAACCTTTTGTTACAGTCTATATTAACGGGGTTGGGGCTACGTATCCGGTTAAAGTTCTCGATTGTGTCGTTAAGGTTATTTACGTGGTAGCTAATGGTTATAAGATATTCAATTATTTAACAACCACTAAAGAGAGCTTAATTACAACCTAAGCCAGTAGCATTGTTTGATATCAGCTCCCATAAAAAGTTAAAATTTATTAAATAAAAATATCAGTTTGTTCACCAGTATTAGTTTTATTTATCAAGCAAAGTGTTGTAAGGGAAGATAGAGGGTCGGCCTTACCTTTTGGCGAAAGTTATGTTGGTTATTTTGCCGGCTGGTAATTATCGGCCTAGTTGGGCTAGCTCGCCGCGAGGGTCGCAGGGTTCCAGCTATGCTGAAAAAAAAATAGGAGAGGGCGCCAGGTCCTCGACTCAGATCCAATCCTTATGCCGGACCGTACACAAGGTAAGGACAATTGCCAGCAGATAAAAAAAAATAAGCCAACAACCAATGAATATAACACAGCTTTATTTTAAATACTGGTGGGTACTATAGTGCATCGCAAACCCGCAAACATATAAGTATAGATCATTTAAAAAAAAGAATATTGCTAATCATCGACAATACTAGATTTTCAAAAATATAAACTAAATATAAGTACATAAAAAAAACAATAAAGGGGGCTATTAATATATATGAATAGGCTAACGCACTAAAACATTTCGAGCACGGCACAAATCATTCGAACTCCCTACTCAGGTGCCGACATTCCGCGAAAGCATAAAATAACGCGAGGTTTAAAGGAAGCGTAGCGAATATTGACTTACAAAAAAAAACTAGAATAGACCCCGTGAGGCAGGGCAAAGCAGAGCCAGGTTATGCAAGCGCTCAGCTGATGCGAAACCCCGAATATCAGCTCAGAAAGATCCTAAAGTAAGTATTCAAAATTTCTAAAGGTCAAAACTACCAGGATATATGCCCATATAAAAGCAGGGTAGATTTCTCAGTAGAAATACATCAGGTACATAAATGAACACTAAAGCAATCGCTTGAATAAACCTTCGGCAAACTTGTACCTACGTAGAGACTCGCAAATAAAGTACAATAACGCGGAATTGACAATTATTCCACCGGCGGCGGGCCTTATGACGCAATCGCTACTAACCCGAGATTAATCAGTCATGAACTGAAACTGCAGAAGCAATCGACTACCGATGTCGCTACTCTAGCTACTATCAACATTGAAACAACGCGGCAAACGTCAGAGGGCTGACAGCAAATGGCGACGAAATAAGTGAATGTATAACAAACAAACCGCAAGCAACGAGCAGTAAGTACAACCTTAAATCTGAAATAATTGAACGAAAGATCTAACATACAATTCGCAGGGGAGCTCGATGGGGCGCGGCGGCCGGCGAAACCCCAGTCCTCGGCGGAACCACCGAAACAGGACGCTAGTAAGTGTTCTGACATTAATTTTCCAGGCTGCACATAAATGCAAATAAGGCAGCGGCATAAAGGCTGACTAATCTGTAAAATTCGTAGGTTCGGCAGAGAAGCCGTGGCTCGGGGCTATTAAGCCGCAGAGCTGCCTTCACAAACTCGGGTAAGCTCGATTAATGATTCGATAAAGCTCACTAAAATGAACAAAATGGATGCTCGAAATTTGCAAGAGCCCTATTATAATAACGCATCAGATCTATACAAAAGCATGCACTAATAACTAACTAGACGAAGCATTGCTATGCCAAAAATTATCGCACATGTCCTAGCTATTAATGAGACGAGATACTATTAGCTAACTATAAAATACACCAGGCGCAAATAGCTATATCAGTTTCTTGCCTGTAGTAAAAACATGTCGGATCCTGACCTTCCTGTTGGCTTGAGGGGGCGAAGCCGGCTAAAGCAGCGAGGGTTTCGGCAGTCGTAGCGGAAGGCCAAGCGGGCCGGGAAAGCGGTGAATATGTCGCAGGTGAGTGCAATGCTACACTCTCTAGCGTAGCTCCCAGGAATTGCAGAACTCCTTGACAACTCGATAATTTCAGGAGTCCAAATCGACGGTTTGGATGCCCGCAGGGTGCAGCCAAACAAGGAATGCTAAGCCTCTTCAGGGAGCAGTTCAACCTCTCGCAGGAAGCGTCCAGACTCTCCCAAGATCGTATGCGACAGGAACAAGCATCCGACAGTAAATGAATGGCTATAACGCACAACGCCCAAATGAGTCCCAAATAAGAAGAAACGGGCCTTATCTTACCTCATGCTGGAGTTGAGCCAGAAGAAAGGGCAGAAACAATGCTGGCCTCAAACAAATCCGCAGTTGCGAAGGACGTACGTATAACCAAATCAAATACGAACGTCTTAAGGGCACATGCGCTTTGTAGGTCCTCCGAAAAATCAAAACGGAGCTGAGCTATACTAATTAGCTCATTAAGCACACGGCCGAGGCACTAGCAGCCTGCACCAAGTTTAAAATGGGAAAGAACTCAAAAATCCACCAGGTACCAGTTATCAAAACTTTCCAAAATTTTTGGGCCAGAAGATGCGAAAAAAACAGCCTGAAAAATGTGACTGCAAGAAGCGATATCCTTTATCTAGCAACAAATAGAATAGTACAGAATAATTTGCAACAAGGGTTGCCTAAGCGCCATATACAAATATCTGTAGGAATATGACCAAAATAAATTTAATTAGTAAAATATGGGTAATTATTCGAAGAGCTTACCAAACTGCTTGATAATTATAGGAAAATAATTAAAAATAAGATACAGCTAATTATACCTAGTTTAAAGCATGCAAAAATTGCCAAAAGCCAACCATAAATATTCAAGTTCAGAATTCAGCTAGCAAAAGTTCAATACTACGGGGGACGCTCCAAAAGTATCGTAACAGTGTGGAGCACTGATAGATCTAGTTTGCCAGTTATTAAGTGCAGTTTTGGGTGCGATTTCGCCTCCGAGCAAATCCAGGCAAGTGGCGTTTCGAGGAAGGGCTACGTTCGATAGACGCTACAACCTGCAGGAGTACTTGAAGACCAGGATTGGTGCCTTCTACAGTTGGGGGGGGGGGGGAGCCCTTCACACAATACATCAGGTTTGTGCAAAATTCCATTGTCCCGGGCTGTTTATATTAGTGGAGCCTGCAAGATTGGTGTTCCTGCTACACATTGCCGCAATTCTCGTTCGTCCAGACCATTTCATAAAGTAGAAATTGACTTGGCGTCAGTAGATTTTGTAAATCCGGAAGAAATTTGGCAAAAAAAAAGACGAATCGGCGTGGGTTTACGTCACAAACTAATAAAAGTCGTTAGCACTGTTGCTAGGCATGGTCAGCATTGCTTACTTGTGGTAAATTTGCCTATTTTGGAGTTGCTTTAAATAGAATTTTTGCAATTTTGTACGAGCACACCGTTTCACATTATATGTCAGAATTTGAGGTTAGCTGTTGCAGATTAATTGTGGGGCATTCACAAGTAGAGATAGCTTAGTAAATCAGAGCTACTGAAATTAGTTTCCTGTATACAGATTATTCTAATTTTTAGGGATCCGACCCATTGAGAAACAGTTTCATGTTCTACAGAGTTAGCCAAATATTAATGCACATAATTAAAATAATACAAGGGCACCACAAACATTCATTTTACTGTAAAATAGTAGTTCATTTTTAATAAGCCATACATAGGATATTTCTAATTTCATATACCGGCAACAGACAGACAGACCGAATTGAGACTTTGAGACGAAGAAACTAAAAGAAAGGTGTTATTTACTTCACGATTTTTCCTTAAAAAAGACGACTGTCATGATCACTATGCAAAAAGATACATTTTAAGATTCTGTGTATAGAGCATTTGTAATATTATTTTATAAAATTTAACAGAAGCCTTAGAAATTTCTTAGAGATATTATTCAGGTTAAAATGCAAGAAAAATGTAATATGATTTTTAGAAAAATTTAAGGTAAAGGAGCAATCCTAAAAATGTCGTTGAACAGTATTTCCATTTCCATTCTGAAGTTCATTCCAGTGGCGTAGCTAGGTGGTTGGCCATGGCCCACCTAAAATTAGGGTTCTTGTATATTAACCTCTTCTTCTTAATGCGCTTTCTCCTGTCGAAGGTTGGCGATCCATCTGGCAATCAAGTGCAGCCAAACCATCTGCGTAAGTCTTTTAAACAGGAGCTTTGTCGTCTTCCAACTGATCTTCTGTCTTGTATTTTTCCCTCTAGTATTAGTCTAAGTAACTCATACTTCTCCCCTCTCATTATATATGTCTTATGAATTTGGTTTTTCTTTCTTTGATAGTGATTAGGAGTTCAAGGGGTTTCCGCATTCGAGCAAGCACCTCCTCGTTTGTTATTCTTTGAACCCAGGCTATTTTTAGTATGCGCCTGTATAGGTACATCTCATTGGATCCAGAGTCCATCCTCCACACCCGTAGAGAAGAAAAGAAAATATGTAGCACCTGATCATGCGCACTCTGAGCTCTAGGTTGAGTTAGCGCCTTGTAAAGAACTGGTTCATATTTATAAATGATTTCTTTGCTTGCTTAATTCGGGATCGAATTTCCTTTCTTGGGTCGCACTAGCTGTCAATATTTTTGTCCCCAGATATTTAAGCGTTTTTGCTTGTTCTATAGCAGTGCCCATTTATTGTTAGATTAGCATCTATGTTCCCTTTTGCGAAGACAAGCAGCTTAGTTTTAGGTATACATATTCATATAGAGACCATGGTCTTCACTATACTTATTGTACTATGCGGTCCATCAGTATTTATAGTTTGCCTGTGTTATTTCCTATTATTACGGTGTCATCCGCATATCTAATGTTGTTTATTATAGTGCCGTTTACCTTTCTATCCTTCATAATGTCATCTAGAGTTTCTTCGAAAATAGCTTCAGAGTAGATGTTAAATAATAGTGGCGATAAAACGCAACCTTGTCCTAACTCCATTCTTGATCACTGTAGTTTCTGATGTTACGTTTTCAATTCAGACTTCTGCTGTTTGATGCCAGTAGAGTTGTGATATAATATTAATCTCCTCTTCGTCGATACCAGTTTTGTTAAGGATTTATATAAGTTTGTGGTGTTTTACACAATCGAAAGCTTTTCGAAAGTCAATGAAACAAGCATATACGTTTATGTTCATATCTCTGCACCTCTGCGTCGGCACGTTTTGAGAGAAGAGTGCTTCACGGGTACCATAACCATTCCTGAACCCAAACTGTGTTCTATCTACTTGGGCGTTGCATTTTTTATAAATGCGTGTATGTATAATTCTTAGAAAGATCTTGAAGATGTGTGACATGAGACTTTTCGTTCGATATTCGTTGCAGGTTGAAGCATTTGCCTTCTTCGGTATAGTTACAAATGTTGATTTTAGCCAGTCGGAAGGTATAATACTTAAGTAACAAACGACTTCCGGGATTGGACAGTGTCATGATTGAGATCGAAGAACTCAATGTTTCGCCCACTTTCGTAAGGTGTTTCATCAGGAGGAAAAAGCAAAAGAGCACGGTAACTCAACGTGTTTACCACGCCAGATGCGAAACTCTTTGCAAGGGCAGGGGTAGAAGAGCACAACTAACGTGTGAACCACGTCAGAGGCGAAACTCGACTAACTATCGGAAGGAAAAAGGCGAGAATTTATAGGCAAGCGCCGCCGCGGTTCAGAAATTGCCGTCGCGGTTCAGTGGCGGTGGGCGGGGCTTAGAATTAACACTTTGATTTTACATATTTCTTAAATTGTGGTTGCGATCATAATAAAATCGACCACAAACTTTTAGTTTCTTCACTCGCACTGTAATATTTATTAATTGTTTTGTATACTTTTAAGAAAATAGTTCAAGATTAAGATGTAATTTACTTCTGGGTGACTGATGGTAGTTCATTTGCTACAATGAGTAGGTATGTATCAAGTATGGAGTAAGATGGAAGGAGACCGACCGATCTCCATGCTGGTCGCTCGCCAAAACCTGCGTTGATATTTGCGGCTCTTTAGTAGTACCGTCGTCTGCCACTCGCGGTGCAAATGTTCCACGCCAGGTCAATTGGCATGATGGGGGTTTGTTTACGTCTGGTTTACGTTTTGATTTTCCCCAGCGGTCGTATGCCACGATCACGTGACGGATCGAGGACCCGGTCTGGAACACCAGCGCTGCGAGTGGTAGATACTGTACTATTAAAGAGCCGTAAATATCATCGCAGTTTCTGTAGCATGGCGATCGGTCTCATTTCCTTTTACTCCCTGGTATCAAGTTACGGCAAACCTCAATTTGATCATGGCATGCTGAGTTTTTTAACAGAAGATATTAATGAAGTACTTATCTAGTTGAGCAATTGTGAATATAATTCATTGAAAAGGATATTCGATTAGCTTATCTTTTAAAGATTGGGAATAACTTTGAAGGTTCATATTTACTAAAATATCATATAAGACAATTCATATTTAGCTAAATAACATTTGAATACCAAAATAATTTAAATATAAATTAATCAATATTGCTATACGTATATAGAACCTACCCTGAGGTTAAGAAAAAATTATAATACATACTAAAGATAAAAGTTAATCAACTCTAATATTTAAATAATAAAATAAATATAAAGGCCACTTTATTAATAAATCAATGAATCAGGATATAGTATCTTAAATAATGAATATCCCTGCAATATATGTATATCAAATTAAGGCGACACATGGTATACTACTGTAGTTTTTTTGTATCCAATTTGACCTAACCGTTTGTGCTCTGTGCCCAGTGTTGCCGATTGTCACATAATTATCAGATTTTAACATATTTTTTTCGGAATTTGGTAAAAAATTATAAGGTAACATAATTATTACTTTTAACATAATTTGATTGTCATGGATGATTTATTCACTACTAGCTGGCCCGGCAAACTTTGTTTTGGATTATGACATGATGGCGAAAACCCTTCAAACCATTAAGTCAGAATCATAAAAGTATGACTGCAAATAGAAGGTCGTACAGTGCATAGAAAAACACACTTTCGATATTTTCCAATTTTCCGGCTTTCCCTTTGGAATTTTCCGAATTTTTTGCTAGACCACCTCGGTAGTAAGACGAACAAAAAAAATCATCCAAATCGGTCATGTCGTTCTAGAGGTTTTTGCGTTACTAACATACGGCGATTGATTTATATACAGTGAATTTATTTTAATGGTTAACATAGCAGTTTCGTTTCTATGGCAGCATTTAATCACACAGGTCACGTCCATTGTTACCAATGATATCAATAGATTAGAGCGTTTATTTTACGAGTTAACATAGGAATTTGGATTAGGTACTTGCTAATGAGAAACTTTAATTTTGTTACCGGAATGTAAGTATGCAATTAAAAAGTAGATATGTAGGAACAACTTGTGTGTTGTATCTTTTCTTCAGTGGTATACATTAGGATAACTTTTAATTGTCTTTTTGACAAGTAATAATTCCTATGTTAACTGCTAAAATACACGCTCTAATCTATTGGTCTCATTTGTAACTATGTAAATGACCTGTAGGATTAAATGGTGGCAAAGAAACGAAACGCTTACGTTAACTATTAAAATAAATTCCCTGTATATACAAATTATCGTATGACCGGCTCTCTGCAGTTTGTAATATTTAAATGCCATATTTCGTATCCTCATCAAATTTTGTGTGCAATTTAGCGTATTTACAAACCAATTTAGCAGCTTTGGTTGCCTAGCAAAAGAGGGCCCGGAGAGCGGCGACCTTCGAATTATCCGACATAATAATTTTCATTGCTTGCTTGCTTGCTTAACGCCACTTTGAGAGCGAACCTGTGGGCCGAATTGGCTGATTTTGGTGTCAATCGACTCAGGGTGACGCAAGTAAGCCAGTAATAGGGTTTGCAATTTTTTGTAAGTGACTTTTTTTTAATGTGGGTTTTTTTGTTGATAGCTAACCTCAAAATCAACTCGACACACAAAATGGATCACTCTTGTACAAATTGCATTAAATGAATTATTTCGCGCTCAATTTGGGTGCAGAACGCTAGTGATATAATAATGAAGTAATGATTTAGTTTAGTTTGTATTTGTACTTTTGTGGTCTTTTCTAGACTGGCTTTGGTCCCTTGCGTCTGAGGAGCGCTTATTATAAACAGTAAACAATACAGTTTTGTCTTATCACTTTAGTTTTAATATGGCAAGTACAAGTATACATTTATTATTCATAACCATTTTATTTAGATTTAGTTTTTTCTGCCTAGGTATACATAACCTAAGATAAAAGTTGGAAATAGATTTTATCTACAACCACTACTAAAAGTAGGCCTTTTAGCTCTAGCTTGTTTCACTAAAAGTGACGTTTTATAGTTTAGCGTGGTTAAAGATATCAGCTGTTTACTTTAAGCGCATGTGTGGTATAAAGTGAAGTGAGGTTATAAAATACAATTTCGAACTGGAAGTGAAGTTGTAAAGTTATTCTAGTTACTTCTTGCGTTACAGGTAAAGTATTTTTGAAATAATTAAAGCGTTATGTAATGAATACAGTCAGATGTGTAGTATTAATAATTACCTTTCGTAACTGACCTTGACAGTACTGGCTCCGCAAACATTTGCCAGCGCGCCAAGGTGTAGCTACTGTTTAGTATGACATAAATTATAAGTGTCGTAGATGCAAACCTTTGTTAAATCGATATTTATGGATTAATAACAGTAAAATTAAGGTCGTACATAAAATATTGTATGCAACGCGTGCTAAAAGTCGTTTATGCACGAGACATGTTATATAACTTTCATAATTTTCATGTCTCGTGCAAGAACGTCAACTTTTAGCACTAGTTGCATAAATAGCTATTTTATTTCAGTAGTTTAAATTTATTACATTTTACTGTGTGTTTGTTTACTTTCTTTTATTGTGTTAATAAATATACTATTTAAATTAAAAGCATTGTTTTACTTTATTTACTTGCATTCGTTAATATTCCACATTAAATAAATGTAAAATTTCCGCGACGCTAATTTCAATGAAATGAAGGATGAGCCAACAATATTGCTTGTTTTGCCTTCTATAGGTGTTAACATCAATAAGAGAAAAATCTGATAATTTTGTCTTGGCGATCCCATTATTTTAATTCGTATAAACGGCAACACTGTTTGTGCCTGACGGTAATTGCCTAATGGCGGTTGGTGGTAGTTTGCGTAGCAATTCAATTGTTATATTTACTGCTAGCCCATTCTCTGAACAAGTTACTTCTTCAAATTTCATGTTATTTCCTGTAAGTAAGCTTGTTAATATTTTTTTAAATAAACATCACCTGGTTTACCTAACTGAATTTTGTTGTGCACTTTATTTACAGATATTACATTTATTACATCTGAATTCTTCATAATAATGGATGTAGAACATGAATTAGTTGAATATAATTTGCCTAATGCAATAACCAGCGTATTACATGAACCACTGACAACAAATGAAAGTAAAGTAATCGCAAAGTTGCATGCTCGACAAGAGATCATTGAAGATACTATACAAAACACGGCTTGGCACGAATTAGATATCAAACAGGAGGAAGTTGAGGTAAAAGATGAACTACTTGATTCGTGTGCAGCAAGTGGAAGTCACTTAGAAGAACAGTTATTTTGCAAGGTTTGTCAATATGAAGCGCAAGACGAGAGAAATTTCTTGGAACATATTAAAGCTCATACTGAGCAATTATATACATCTTCCATTTGTGCAGATAAAACTGCAGTGAAATGTAAGTTAGTTAATCATTTTAAGACCAATAGAAGTGAAAAACCTTATTTGTTTTCTAGGTGAATTAGTGAGCTGTTCGAAGATGAGAACAGGAGAAAAACCTTACTTATGTTCAATTGGCAAATATAAAACAGCACAAAAAAGTGATTTAGGTAAACATATGAAGACGCATACAGGAGAAAAAGCTTATTCATGTTCCATTTGCGAATATAAAACGGCAGAGGAGAGTAACTTTGTTAAACATGTGAAGATGCATACAAGAGTAAAACCCCATAAATGTTCTATTTGTGAATATAAAGCAGCACAAAAAAGTATTTTAGTTAAACATATGCAGAGGCATACAGGAGAGAAACCTTATTCATGTTCTATTTGCGAATATAAAACAGCTCGAAAACGTGATTTACTTTTACATATGAACAGACACACAGGAGAAAAACCTTATTTTTGTTCTCTTTGTGAACATAGAACAGCACGAAAAGGTGATTTAGTAAGACATATGAACACACACACAGGAGAAAAACCTTATTCCTGTTCCATTTGCGAATATAAAGCAGCAGAAAAGGGTAGCTTAGTTAAACATACAAGGACGCATACAGGAGAAAAACCTTATTCCTGTTCTATTTGCGATCACAAAGCAGCAGAAAAGGGTGCTTTAGTTAAACATATGAAGCTGCATACAGGAGAAAAACCTTACTCATGTTCTATTTGCGAATATAAAGCAACACAAAAAGGTAATTTAGTTAATCATATGAAGAGGCATACAGGAGGGAAACCTTATTCATGTTCTATTTGCGAATATAAAACAGCTCGAAAACGTGATTTAGTTTTACATATGAACAGACACACATGAGACAAACTTTATTTTTGTTCTCTTTGTGAACATAGAACAGCACGAAAAGGTGATTTAGTAAGACATATGAACACAAACACAGGAGAAAAACCTTATTCGTGTTCCATTTGCGAATATAAAGCAGCTGAAAAGGGTAGCTTAGTTAAACATATAAGGACGCATACAGGAGAAAAACCTTATTCGTGTTCCATTTGCGAATATAAAGCAGCTGAAAAGGGTAGCTTAGTTAAACATATAAGGACGCATACAGGAGAAAAACCTTATTCTTGTTTTATTTGCGAGCACAAAGCAGCAGAAAAGGGTGCTTTAGTTAAACATACGAAGCTGCATACAGGAGAAAAACCTTACTCATGTTCTATATGCGAATATAAAGCAACACAAAAAGGTAATTTAGTTAAACATATGAAGAGGCGTACAGGAGGGAAACCGTATTCATGTTCTATTTGCGAATATAAAACAGCTCGAAAACGTGATTTAGTAAGACATATGAACAGACACACATGAGAAAAACCTTATTTTTGTTCTCTTTGTGAACAGCACGAAAAGGTGATTTAGTAAGACATATGAACACATACACACAGGAGAAAAACCTTATTCTTGTTCTATTTGTGATCACAAAGCAGCAGAAAAGGGTGCTTTAGTTAAACATATGAAGCTGCATACAGGAAAAAAATCCTTACTCATGTTCTATTTGCGTATATAAAGTAGCACAAAAAGCTGATTTAGTTAAACATATTAAGACACATATGTGAAAAATCTTATTCCTGTTTTGTTTGCAAATATCAAGCAGTACAAAAAAATGATTTAGTTAGACATATGCGGACGCATATAGGAGAAAAACCTTATTCATGTTCTTTTTGCAAATATAAAGCAGGGCAGAAAAGTAATTTCGTTAGACATATGAAGACGCATACAGGAGAAAAACCTCATTCATGTTCTATTTGCAAATATAAAGCAGCACAAAATGGTGATTTAGTTAGACATATGAAGGGGCATACAAGAGAAAAATCTTACTCATGTTTTATTTGCGAATATAAAGCAGCAAAAAAATCCACTTGAGCTAAACATGTAAAGACATAATTAAAGAAAAACCGTAGTATAAGAAACTCCTTGATAATGTCGTTTACTAAAAGCTTGTCTTGACTCTTGCAGTTCATACTGTTGGCTGCTTTAAGGTTATCTAAAAGCAGCATTTAGATAGCTTTCAAAGATGCTGGCAGTGTGAATACATTTATTTGTGTTCTATTGGTAAATATAAAACGACACAGAAATTTAGTGAGACCTATGTGGACAAATACAGGGGACAAAGTATGAGGAAATATACAAGAGCAAAATCCTATTCCTCTGTTGCTTGTGAATTTAAAGCAGGACGAAAACCTGGTCTGGTCAGGTATATGGATAAGAAAATATCTTGAGTAAATTGTATGTAGAAAAATAAAATAAGTAGACGAAGAAGGGATAGTAAGTAGAATTTTTGAGTATTGGATTTTGTAAAATGTATCAGAAATGAAAGAAACTGAAATTAAGTTAAACAAAAAAGTTTAATTTGGAAAAATATGAATTATGAAATAATATTAAGAAGAATCAGTGTAGTGTAAAATTGAACAATGATGTTTTAAAAGCTGGTCCCAGGCATATCACAAATAACGACATTCACGATTAGTGTACAGCTGATTATCGATTTTATTGTACTAACACTTTCGAGCACTCAGTATGGTGGTACTAGCTATTCCAAAATTGATGTGAGTGAAAGGAACAGCAGGCTCGTATTTTTTCTTTACTCCAATAATGTGACTAGTGATAGTACAGTCATACTTAAATGTGATGGTACAAGTATACTTAAGTTGTGTAGGAGTTTAGAATTCAGGATTAAATATGTTTGCATATAATCATACATGGGGATGTTCATATGTTTGAAACCAGCTTTAACGCAAAACAATTGAATCTCACTTATAGCATATGCAACAAGCAAGGTGCCTGATTTCTAACATGTAGATAGTAATTATTGTAAAATAAACACCCTTTCAATTATAAATCATGTAATATTCCAGATTGACAATAAAATCTTAACCTTTGGTGTAAATTTTTAGTACAGTAGTGCATATTTATAAGTAAAGTAAGGATAAAAACAGTGTTTACAGTTACACCTCCCCATTCTCGAAGGCTTTAGGTCCAGCCCTTAGCAGTACGTATCGACCTGGCAGGGGCAGCAGTGTGCTGCTTGCTAGAGTGCAGTTCACACGCTCTGCTTTAGCATATTACAAGAGTTCTAAATTTTGTTTTCTATTATTGGAAAATTGCAAGACAAGTGCTGGCGCCTGGCGGAGAAATAAGCAATTATAGAAGACGTGAACAACATAGATCAGCTGTGGATCAGTTATACATAAACACGTACAGAGGCGGGTGTGCGAGAAATTTTTAATTAAAAATATCAGTTTTATACGGTAAATTTTGTATAATTATTATGAAACCTAAATCGAGGTGTATTTGTTCTGTCCCTGAGTGCAAAAGTTACGCCATAAAAGGCATTAGTTTGCATAAATTTCCAAAAATTTGAAGCTGCGAAAACAATGGGCTACTGTATGCGAATTGCTAAACCCATATCAAAATACATGCTAGGGTGCTCATTGCATTTTCATCCAAGTAAGTATCTTAGTAGTTTTAGTAGGTATTTAAAAAATCGTTATAATAAAAAATATGAAAGAAACCGACAATTTAGGTTAAGTTTACTCATGGTTTTTTAACAACAATAAAAGTTTTAAAGAAAAATGTTATACCCTCTTGCAACATTCCATTGAGGATGCACGAGATTCGAAAATCTAATAACGCACGATCAGAGAGGTTGCAAAATCGCCAGAAGTATGTGCAAATAGCAAATAAACCAATCAGCCCCTGTGGAAGATAATTCACCAATGGAAACGATTCAGTTACCAGTTGTGGAAAGTGAAACGGCTACTTGTTTAGACGTATTAGCAGAAGTATGCACTGCCCAAACAAAGCTGCCAACTAATTGCAAATGCAGTGTATGGCATTTTAAAATAGGACAAATTGCTAGTGGCATAGCCTATACAGGAATCGACACTGATCTGTTTAATTGTATTGTAGAGCGTGTTGAAGAAACTATTACAAGTTTAAACCTACGTAATCGTCATTGCCGTAACTACGATTTTTGGCTGGAGAGGGCCAGGCCCCCCCAACCAACCATCGTCAATACCTACGTATACCTATGAAGACATTTACGTACATACATAACTTTTTCGCATACATTTATGTGCATGTTCTTTGACGTTGTTATGCGAGGGTAGTCCCGTAAATTTCTGCAATCTAATAAAACAAAAGTTTTGTAGCCAAAATTTGTTTTTATTATTATTTCTCAAAATATTTGCCCTTAAACACGCATTCGGTATAACCAATTTTCAAAACAAATTCCACTCTTTTTGAGTCACTTGAGAACCAAGGTTTTTTAAGCTTTCCACAGCACATTCGGGAGTTCAAAATCGCATACCACGCATTTTATCCTTTAATGGAGGAAATAGAAAGTATTCGGAAGGTAATAGGTCGGAACTGTATGGGGAATAACTTCTCAATTTTAACCCGGAAGTCTCTAAAAGTTATTTTGTTTAGTATGCGGTATGACTAAAAGCATTGTAATGGTGCAGAACGATCTCATTCCTTGGGCGCTGTAAACGAGCTTTATGAATAACGCCTGGCAGCCATACTATTGTGTACCATTCTGCGGTAGCCGTACGTCTATTTTCAAGCACGACAGTTGCGATAGGTCCTGATTTCGAGAAGAAGTAAGCAATCATTTTCTTACCAACTTTTCGAGACCACTGCATTTTAACTGGATTAGGATCTGTTGGAAACATCCATTGTGCAGACTGTCGCTTAGATTCGAGTTCAAATGCATATATCCAGCTTTCGTCACCAGTTATGATGTAAACTGCTTTATATCTACCTTCATCATATTTCTTTTACCAATGCACATGCTGCTGTTGTGTTTCTGTAAAACTGTGTGGTATCCACCCACAACAGACTTCTTACACCCAAATGATTATGTAAAATCTTGTTTATTGTAGTCATGTCAATGTCCAAGACGCTTTCAGTAATTCTATACGTGTTTCGATTGTTTTACTGAATCATTCTTCGCACAGCATTTATGTTCGTATCGGTAACTGCAGAAATTGGTCCTCCTTCGCAAAAATCGTCACTAATTGAAACTCGTTCAAATTTAAATTTATTAAACCAACAATAGACAGTCCTCTGATGCGAAGGCACTTGGTCACCAAAGCAGCACGAAGTCATCCAAAACTTTCTTTCGGAGATACGGAACTGTTAAATGCATAGCAAATTATGGCTCTAAAATTCTCTCACGTTAAATTCATTTTTGATGTACAACACTTATTTCAAAATGATCTAGGTAATAACTGTTGCAATCAAAAGTAAATTTGAACTGTTAAACTAGAAAACAACAAACATTTGTTTCATGGCAAGTTTGACTTTCATGGTGCACTTGATCTATGATCTCTTTACAGAAATTATGAGTATTACGAGGGTAGCTCGTAATACTAATTGTCTGAGTAGCATATTAATAAATTATTTCTCGGTTCGTAACAACATAAATAATGTATAGATTACTTCTTGGAACTCAATGAGGTTGATGGTAAAAAATATTATTCCAGGAAAAACAGATTTTTTTGGGATACATCACTTAGTTTCCATTTACACGTTTTTGAGTCACAATTTTTAGTTTTTCTCAGTATTGTCGAAGCAAATACTTTCTTGAAAACACCAATATCATCTTAATTGTTATTGTGATTTCTCTTTGTTCTGCCTTGGGCTAGCAACTGTGGAAATTCAAGCACCACAAAATCTACTTTGCTTACATATAACACTATTAAACATGCAATTCTGGATCGTACTCTTTAAAGTTATGAAATCAATCAACTCTCTAGGCAAGGCAAACATCCAAATAGCAAGTCACCGTAAGTCTGAACTGGATGAGCCTACCTATAATAGGTAGCTAGCTGTATGTGCCCAGGGAGTAGTTAGCGATGCACTCAAGTTATCAGCTCATTTACTTACCCGCATGTGAAATAATTGCAATTATATTTTTCTGTGTACATAAATTGGTTCTTTATTTATAGAAAACTTAAGTGAAACTAACTAAAATGGTGCACAATTAACTCGATAATCGATAATATAGTTGTAATTTTAGCAGCACTTGTTAACTTGTCAAACCCAATTTTGGCTGATGATAAGTTTTAATTGATGATTATTATGTAAGTTTAATAGGAGATTTATAAGTCAAAATTAAAGTTATCAAAGATTTTAGTTTGATAAATAAAAATGTTATTGTCGTAACATATTGTTTAATAATTAAAAAGATTTATACACTGTGGTTTTTTTATCGCGTTACAGCAAATATTACGTGCATTTATTAGTTATTTTGAAGAAATTACTGTTTTAGATAGAGTCAAAATTAGTACTAATGGAAAATTAGGTACCTACCATTAGGAATTGTTTTTAAATCGAATATTACGGTGAAGTAAGGCACTACGATGTAAATAGCAGTAAGTTATAGATTTTTTTTTTCAACTGGCATACATCAAAATGACAGGGATAGTGCACTGACAGATTGTTCATTTAATGACAAAAACTAGTAACTTTTGTTAAAGGTTGGCGCAGCCATGTTGCCAGATTTTAGTAGGTCATTCTGAAGGTCACTTTATAGGCCCAGGGTCATGGTCTGGAACAATATAGACCGCCTTGGTACTACAGACTTCGAAATAATTTGAAAAAACCCTTAGGAGTTATGAGTAGCTTTTCATATTTTGCATCTATGACGAAAATGTACAATATCATGTTGCTGGTAAATAAAATACGTTAATGGGAGTGAGTGCTAAAACATGTCATTCTTGTGCCAAAAGTAAAAAAAAACGGAGGTATCTTCATACAAGTTTAATATCAAACCATCAATGACAATTCAAAGCAATTGTAATTTTTAATTGGAATATTATAAGAATTGTCACTTAACAAGAAGGTTATAAAATACGGCCAGAATTGATTTTCAGTGACTTGGTAGTTATTTCGTCAATACCAGGTACTTTTTATACTTTTAGTTTTTTATTACATTTCCAACCTCTGTAAGATTTGTAGGACTTAAAAAAAAGAAAAGGAATGTACGTTTTTACGTACACCATTAATCATAAAGTCAGTTTCATCTTGGTCGAAATGTTTCAATCAATCTTGAAAAATACAGTTCAATTGAATGTCACGCCTACAAAGTAACAAAGGCCAGAGGTCAAGTATGATTATCTGTGGTCGCTGCACTAAGATTATTGAATTTTCAGAATTCGCTATTTGTGCACAATGTGGGAAGAGATACCATTTTGAATGTTCAATTTCTGAAAATCGCTATAATAAATTACATAAAAGTTTGGTTTGGAAATGCCATTGTTGTATCTGAACAATTACACCTAACAGAGCAATTCAACCTCAACCGGAAGACTACAGAACCACAGTATATATACTTCACAGTTTGTTTATACTGTGACAGAACAACCCTTTGCATATGGCTGCTCCTATCGTAGTTCCAAAAAGCTACAACAATGCCGATTTAGGTGAAGTTATGAAAGTGCTGCCTGTAATAAATAATAAGTTCGATTCTCTCCATAAAGAAATGGAAAAGCTTACAAATGGTACATATGTCATTTATTTCGAATCAATAACATGACATAAAAAACCTTAAATACTAATACAGCCGCTCTGACAAACATCAAGAAGAAAATAGCACACTTAAAACAGCAAAATAAGAAAAAATTAGAACAATATACACGAAATTCTAATTCAGAAGTTTTTTGTATTAAACAATCCGCTAGAGAAAACTGCACAGAATTGGTCGCAAAAGTTTCTCAAGAATTACTACACCTTGATATAGCAGTAGACGATATAGACATAGCTCGTCGTGTACCTACTACTAGAAAAAAAAATCACCGCCAGTTGTAGTACAAATTAATTCGCGTACCAAACGAATTATTGATTTATGGCATGTAATTAGACGAGTGGTGTTTAATTTATCGGATTAATTTCTGTTTTGAACGATATTTTGTTGCCCGGTAATTTGACGAGAAAAACGGTCAGCTAACAAAAAGGCGATGGGGCGTTTTTTTGGGCTGAGAGTTTTTAGAGGGAAATTGCTGACAGTCAAAAAATTGAATTTGCAAATCAGAAATTTATCCAGATAAAATACAATTTTCGAGTCTAATTCGGCAAGATAATTTAGTGAATGAAACAGTACACCTTTTAATTTACAATTTAAACATTTATTTACCACTAAAAGAACAATTGTTAAAAATACAGTTGTTATAAACAACTTTCTTTTTTTGGTTGTTTGAATTCACCTCACCTACACTTATTACAGCAGTGCTGTTGGTGGCTTCTATATGTTTTCCCTTGATAGCTTTCACTTTTTCCCATGATATTCTGTGTTCAATTGTAAATATGGTTTAATGGAATTAGAAGAAGAATGACTCGTAATTTTTATGAGTTGCTGCTCACTAATTCATGATTAACACCAACAGAACACCTTCAAGCTTTCAATATTGACCAATTGGCAGATAAAATAAGCAATAGCATACGGATCGCGACTAAGAAAATATGTTCTAAAACTGCAAAAGTAACAGAATCTAAATTGAGCCCCAACACAATAGAGTTGATGAAACAAAGAAGAAAACTACAGAAATCAACAGAAGAATACAAACAAATCAACAAAACCGTAAAGAAGGAGATGAGAAAGGATCTAAGAACATATAACACCAGATTAGTAACAGAAACCATAGAAAAGAATGCAAACATGAGGGTTCTGAGATCAAAGCTATCCAAAGGAAGACCACAAATCATAAAAATGAAAACAGCGCAAGGGATGCTAACCACAGAAATAAATGAAATTGCCCAGGAAATTGAAATGTTTTATACAAATTTATACTCAGCAAGTACAATAGATCAAAGAAACCAGCCACAGAGAAATATTATGAATATAGGATCAGAGGAAATACCTGAAATAACATCTTATGAAGTAAAACAAGCCTTACAACAAATGAAAAACTCAAAATGCCCGGGAGAAGACCAAATAACAAAAGAGATGCTACAGGCAGGGGGAGAAACTATTATAAATGCAATCAAACTACTCCTAGATAAATGCCTAGAGGAGGGTAGAATACCAGAGATATGGAACAACGCGGAAGTAGTACTGATATTTAAAAAAGGGGATACATCTAAAATAGAAAATTATAGACCCATTAGTCTATTAACACACCTTTATAAGCTCTTTACGAAAATACTTACGAACAGACTAACTATGAAATTCGACCTATGTTAACCAGTAGAGCAAGCGGGGTTTCGTAAGGGCTTCAGCACCATAGACCACCTCCACACCTTAAGAACCTTAATAGAAAAAGCTAATGAATATAACATCCCCATACATTTGGCTTTTATAGACTTTCAAAAGGCTTTTGATAGCATAGAAACATGGGCAATATTAAACTCACTAGATAACGCAAGAATAGATTACAGATATACCAAAATCATTGAATATATATATAGAAATGCCACCATGCAAGTAAGAATCAACGACGAAGTGAAAACCGAAAAAATTCGAATCGAAAGAGGAATTAGACAGGGTGATACAATATCACCAAAACTCTTCACTCTCGCTCTAGAAGATGCATTCAAGAACCTCACATGGGAGCAAAAAGGCATAAAAATAGACGGAATATATCTGAGCCATCTACGATACGCGGACGATATAGTGCTAATATCTTCTGACCCCATCGAATTACGACAGATGATGGAGGAACTAGACCAAACATCCAAGAGAATAGGGCTCAAGATGAACCTCAGCAAAACAAAAATAATAAGTAAAGACAATGCCCAGATTATTATAGGAGGAACGCACATAGAAAACGTAGAGGAATACATATACCTGGGACACAAGATAACCATTGGAAAAGACAACCAAGCTCTGGAAATATCCCGAAGAATAAGTTTATCGTGGGCTTCATTTGGAAATCTGAAACATATACTGGAAAATAAAACCATACCTATAAATCTAAAACGAAAGGTATATGAAACATGTCTTATATCAGTTACCACATATGGTCTAGAAACCATGGCCCTGACAAAAAGGAATACAAACCGGATACGAATAATGCAAAGAGCTATGGAAAGAAGGATGTTGGGAATCTCTATAAGAGACAGAATCACAAATACCGAAATAAGACGAAGAACTGGAACGACGGACATCATGGAGCGTATCGCAAAACTGAAATGGAGCTGGGCGGGCCACATTGCAAGGGACAGTAACAACAAATGGACATCAAGCATTATCCACTGGAAACCAAGAGAAACAAAAAGAGGAAGAGGAAGACAACCCATAAGATGGGTCGATGACATAAGGAAGGTGGCTGGAAAAAAGTGGTACCAGCAAGCTCAGGATAGAAACAAGTGGAGTAACCTAGGAGAGGCCTATATCCAGGAGTGGATGGAGAACGGCTAAGAAGAAGAAGAAGAAGAAGAAGAATTCATGCTTTGCATAATTCGCTCACAGCCGCTGCCCGGTTAGAATTATTTGTTACTTTTGTTCTTCTAATGTCGAGACTAATCCGTGCTGCTGATTGCTTAGTCCACCTTGTGATTTCATTCTGTTCAATAGGTCTGTCTTTGTACCAATTCTTTAAATGTAGTTTTCTCGAAAAAAGATTGGGAGTTAGAAACAACCGTTCGCTTTTAACATTTTCTCCCCGTTTCTCAAACAACGTCTTTAGTAACCTCACCGGACAAATATCACTATTTTCTGCATTCGTTTTCAAGTATTTGTTGTCTTTTAACCTTTTGGATCCTCCTAGAGGTGTTTTACTAAAATAGGATTGTATTCGGTCTTCCCAGCAGCCATGTCATTTTGTTTTTCTTCTATGAAACAATAGTACATTGTGTATCTAGGACGAAAAGCGTAATATTCCCTGACGACTGTGAATATTGTTGGGCGAGGAGAATGCCGAGCCCAACAACACAGGAGCCTGGGAATGTTGTTTTTTGTCCAAGAATCACATACTATTTTTCCGCCGATCTATAAAAGTAATTTAAAAAATTAGGAAATAGTACTCGAATATTCCCTGCTTAGGCCGGGAATATTATTCCTGTACAGTTTTATTGTAAATTACCTAGCAACTGTTGATATAATGGAGTGTTTGAATTATTCCTGTACAGTTTTATTGTAAATTACCTAGCAACGGCTGATGTAATGAAATGTTTTACTTTGCTCAACAAAATTTTGTCAATAATATTTCAGTTATAGTACTACTGGCGGGAAAAGTTTTACAATTTGTAGTTTTTCCACACTAGCTCAAAAGCTGCTACATGGTAAAACTTTTTTTGAAGTTTTTCTGGTTCTTCTTCGTTCCATTGTCTTGCCATTGGGAACACTTCTGCTCTAGTTAAGGCACTAGAACTCGTTTATCTATTCTGGGATAATTCTTGAACGTTCGCCGTTAGTGTTTCTTGCATTTCTTACTTTTTTGAAGCGAATATCGGTGATGAGATTCTCGCATCACTATTCCATAAGATTTTCACAACATACCCTTCTTAATCGTCTTCGTTTACCAACAAAAAAGACTTGTGGAGAAATTTCCAAAACGCACAGAACTACTCATTTTTGCAAGATGTTTACGTTTCAAAAAATGTGTGTATTGATTGTCACTCTTTATATTTCTAATATGACTATGATTTATAAACAACCTTATTTTTTAACATTTTGACCAACAAAATTATGTACCACCCTTAAACGAGGGATTGACACTCCCTGAGCTAGCTCTTTTAAGTCTCGGCAGAATATGGCGCGGTGTAAGGACTAGGCAATAAAATGCTTTAGGCTTGAAAATTGAACAGTAGAATTATGAACATTTAGGCGCCTTGTCGTTACTCACGACATAAAAACAAAACTAACTAATCTATACTACGCCACCTACTTTTTCTACGTCGCTGCATACCTATATAATTCGTACAGCCAGAGGGGTTGCGGAAAGAACACGAACAAATAACAGCAATAGGGGCATTTCATGAAACCTAAAATTGACAACAATTTAGGTTTATAAGATCATTACCCATCAATTAAATAAACCATGAAAAGGAATCAACTTCCAAGTATTTAAATCACAAATAGCTAAATATAGCTCACCTTACAACTTCAGAATAACTACCTACCTGTGATATCGCAATTGACATATGTGCACTACGCCCAAAAGACGCGGCTAATTTGAGTATGTCTCTTCATAGGGTTTACCAAATCACCTAGAAAACGAATGAGGTTTTTCATGTCTATTGGTCTTCTAACGCTTAACTAACTTACATTTCCCTGCAGTTTTATCTTCACAAATGAAAGATGCGTAAAACTGATCAGCATGAGCTTTAATATGTTCCAAGAAACTACTCTCGTCTAGTGCTTCATATTCACAAACCTTGCAAAGTAACTGTCCTAAGTGACTTCCACTTGCTGCACAAGAATCAAGTAGTTCATCCTTTACCTCAACTTCTTCGTGTTTAATATCTAATTCATGTTCTACATCCATTATTATAAATAATTCGGATGTAAGAAATTTAATGCCTGTAAATAAAGGGCACGACAAATCTTAGGTAAACCTGGATTTGTTTATTTGAAAAATATTAAAAAGCTTTCTATTCTGAGTCTAATATTCTTACTTGTACGGAAAAACATGAAATTCGAAGAAATAGGTGATTCGGTCGCAGAATAGGCTAGCAGAAATTATAACATTGATTTTCCAGACAAACTACCATCAACCGTTATTACCGTCTGGCAAAATCGGTTAGGTCAAATTGATATTGAATAGAAAACAACTACAGTAGTATACAGTGTGTTGCCTAAAATCTATATTTACTCGTACATACTTTCTAACGCTGGTTCTATCTATTACATAGTTGCCAAGAATGAAAATGGTGGGGAAAAATAGTTACATAGAAAATTGGACTATTTAGTCATCGACAATTACACTACCGCTAGTTCTGTCTTTTTACTTCCTTTTACAATAAAGGAAGTATTGGATTCACCCCAAAAATTCGAAATTGAGTTTTCAACAGATCTTCATGTTTTAGGGTAACCTGAACCCAAAAAACATTTTTTTCTGTGTGTCTGTCTGTCTGTGAACAGAATATCTCTAAAACGAAAAGAGGTATGGCGTTGAAACTTTATATATAAGTTTTGTGTACTATGTAGATGCGACAGCAAGCTTTCGAAGAAAATCGCATAACCGGAAGTAGATGTTTACTCTTGTGATTTTTCAGTTTTTTCAATTTATCAAAAACGCCTCTAACGATTTTTTCAAACTTCATATTTTTATTACATTTTTAATGTGGATTGAAGTGAGATAGGTGAATTTTCTGTTCAATAATTCTAAAATGGGTTTCTTTTGTTTTTTTTCTATTTTCTTTATTAACTCCTATTTTAAATAGCACACCCGGTATATTATTACATTTTTGAATTCAGCTTAAAATTCTAGAAAAAATTTGTCTCTTCACCTAACGCTCTATTTTGTACCGTTTTTGTAGAATTTGTAATTTTTGACAAATGCTTAAAAATTTAAAATCAAATTTTTGGCTAATTATAAGATAACTGTAAAAGGAAGTTATGTGCGTGTATCACACCAGATTTTTTACACATATGCCTCTGATTTTTTACTTGGTCGTGTAAAGCCAACACTATTTGTTAATTTAGCTGTTGCAGCATGTTTGTTTTAAATTCATATATTATGAAACCTTTAAATATTTACCTTATCTTTAAGGGCTTTAAATGCAGATGCAACAAAAAGAAAAATATAATGAAACTCGCTTGTTGTGCTTTATATAATTTCTAACTCCAAGAATTTGGTTCAAATATTTTACGAATAAATAAAGATAAACTTTCAATAACGAACCGTTTGTATAAAAACATGAGAAGAAATTTTTAAATATTTTGTTGACCCAAAAGCAATTGACTGGTACTATTGGATTGCTATTAAAAAACAAATAGATGGTTTAATTATATCTTTTTATTTATTGTTTCAAGCCAAACACCATGTTAACGAAACGTTATATGTTTTTTATAGAGTGCGTCTACAATACAGGAATTTTGAAATAATTCTTGTGGACATAAGCTATAATACTGTACAAATTTATAAAAATATAATAACAACCACATTAATATAATAGTTATTTATGGTAGAAGTGAATAAAGAGAATTTTTGTCCAAGAGAAGAAAATGCGAGCTCACGAGGTGAAAAACAAGTATTAACAATTTAACCCTAAATAACAACTGGGGTTATAACCAGTCTATAATCATGTAAAATTCAAATAACCTTATAACATCTAACATTAGGTAAACTCAACTCCATTTAAAATGAACCCAAATGACAGATGTTGAATGATATTTTGGAAATGGATGGTATTAATTTAAAAATGTGACTTGCATTAAATAAATTATTATTATGCTAATTCTCAATAGGAATAATTCTAAAGTTACACTTATAATTTTAATATTTAGTTACAATTTATAATATACTTATACAGTAAATTAAAACAAATCGTAAGAGGTTTGTGAACTTAAACATTTTAATAATGAGTATGGGCTATTCAGGAAACCAAATTGCTGTCAAGGTAAAATTATTGTAAATGAATATTTCTGAGTGTATCTGGAAGTGATGCTCTTTTTCGGAATATACAGTCGTGTTCATTAAAGTGTTGTGCGGCATTTGTGCTTTGTGATTTTAAATTAATTACACAAAGTTCAAAAAAGTGCTGATTTTCCAATATGTTCAAGGTATACCTCTGGGGCTACCTAGTTAATGATCCAGTGTGAGCCTTTCTTGAGTAAAAACACAACAACACAACCACCAATAAACTTGTAACTGTAACAACACATTTTGGAACACCTTGCATGTAGTGACAAAATAATTATAATTAAAGTGAGATTTAGTTACTATAAGCGCATATCAAAATCGATACGGCAATTGAAGATTTATAAAAATTTAATTTGTGAATATTAATGCAGATAAGTATATTAATATCTGCCACAAGTAATTAAAGTAATAAATTCGCAATACCGTATAAATAAAAAAAAAGTTTAAGAGTCACAAAAAAATGTAAAATCAGTTTCATCATTATCAGCTGCTAAAGATATGACAATCGGAGCCATATTTTTCACGTTGCAAGTGCCTATAAAGTGTGATGATAAAGTTTGGAACATAATTCATTATTGCGTTATTTAATGTAAAAAAAAACGTTCGACCAGGTCAAATTTATTTTTTGAATAGCCAACTTATGACGTCACCTATTTCTGAACGGAAATATGGCATTCAATAAATGTTGTTCCATTCAAGTTACGTTTCCATTTTTTAAAGTAAATATGGTATTTTTTCAAAACAAATGTTATGTAAGATTTTTTCCATCATCACAAGTAGTACAGGTAGTAAGAAAGTCCATGGAAAAACAGAAAAAAATGGTGTTGTAATTTTAAAAAATTTATGAATACGTCACCGTTCAGAAATAAGTTACGTCATAAGTGACATTTTTACGTCATAAGTTGGCTATTTGAAAAATCAAATTGACCTGGTCGAACTTTTTTTTAAACATTCAATAACGCAATTATGAGTTATGTTCCAAACTTTATCATCACACTGCAAATTTTGCCCAATCTTTTTTAACTACGACTGCATATTGTGTAACGCTGTTTTTCACATTTCTCCTGTAAACTGGCTTAAAACTGAACTCCATAAATTTGAAGAATTTGCTTGAGACGAAGGTTTGTGAGAACAATTTCTGAATTTGTGCTTTCTGTAATTTTTCCGCATTTGTAACCCAGATTTTAGCAGTTGTCCCGGTTCATTTACGCCCAAATTAATGGTTCAACAAGGTTTCAAAACTTTATTCCTTTTATTTCAAATACTAGCGTTTGTTAGCTTATGTACAGTCGCGGAATTAAAAATCCGGACGGGTCTTATAGCGGATTTTTGCAATTTTTGGGTAATGTAATTACTTGCATTTTTTGTTCGACTCTTAAATGAGGCATGCTGTCATATACGAGTAATTATTTTGACTTTGACTAATTTCACCACGTAACGTGATAAGTAAAGTAAAGTAAGACATACACTGAATTAGTTTAAGTGTCCGGATTTTTAATTCCGCGACTGTACGTTCGTCGATATTTTCTAAATTTAGCTTTGTTCTCGTCTTAGCGACGGCATCTGCCTTTATCGCGCTTTTAATTGCTCCTTGAAGTGTCCATGCAAATTTGCTGATTTAAGATTTTACCATCACGACATATGTCGCATGATCCTCATAGGTTCAAGAGAGTACACATCTTAATTAGTACTTGCGCATATTTATTTTGATTTAGTATAATTCATGCTCGCGCCCGCTTTAGTTGCGTTAACAAGTGTATTTGACATCGCGCCCCCAGCGGCTTCGGTCGTTGGAGGCGCGCCTTCTGAAGTAGTTAAATTAACTATGTGCTTTATGGAGCTGTTGGTTTAAATCTGAAGTCCCGTCGATCAGAGATCGTAATTATAAGTGACTTGTCCCGCAATCTGTGTTTGAACTGCACATGTTGCGACGGTCGGTCCTGAGACTTTTGGTTAAGCATCTAAGGGTGCCGTTGTATGCTTTGAGTTTCCGTTTCGTGAAGTGGGCAGCTCAAATTACGTCGATTGACGGATTATCGTGGGAATATCAGTACCCGGCTTATTTTGCATCACGAGGTTTCGTCTCTCCTGTTTCGAGCCTTGTTATATCTCCACGGACTTCGAATTTACCCTCATTGGGGATGTTGGATCCAGACCTCTCCCGTCGGCAACTTTCCGTTGCTATTGTGTAGCTCGTTCAGGTGTTTTAGGGCGGTTTGTTTGGAAGACGATCACCTGCAACTCTGCTGGACGTCAAATGCAGCTAAATAAACTCTTTCAGGTACCGTTTTTATGGATTAGATTTATTGTACGTCGTTTACAGTGCACGTAGCGTCCCGTCAATATGTCGAAAAATTTTGCGTAATGTTGCCGTCATCGTAACATTTATTGTTTGAACCATTGTAGTTGCCAATATGTCAAATTAATTAATTACCGTCAGATTTTATGTTCCGGCTTAACTTAAAGTGGTGACAATTGAATTGTGTATTACATTTGCGCTACGTTTAGTTGACTACCGTCTTTTATTGCTATTTATTGAGTCAGTATTTTGATTATTCAATGTTAATGCCGTTTACAAGTCATTTCAGTATTTGCTGTCTAGTTTACCGCATTTAACTAGTTTAAGACGTCACGTAATATAACCTAACCCTTACTAACCCGTTTCGTTGTCTTTATTTCTGTTATAAATCCTTGTTCAGTGTTTTCATTTGTCGTTTACGATATTTGCATGCTATTTTTATGTGTTTTTCTATTGTAAAAGGAGTTTAGCAGGGGACTCGTCGACCAAACACTGCCAAAGTAGAAGTGGTAAGGTGAGCTTACTTTTCCCGATTTAGTAAGAAAGTAGTGGCGCTTCAATATTTAACATTCGTATCTCGTTTACTGGATAGTAGCCCTAATCTAAAGTCGTAAAGGACCCGTTCTTCTTACTGAGCGTTTTAAGCCGGAACCTTTTGTTACAGCATATCGTAACGGAGTTAGGGCATCGAATCTGCGGAATTTTCTCGAGTGTGTAGTTTTTATGTGATAACAAATTGAGGGGTTTGTTTTTAAAAGTATTTGAGTTGTAACAAATTGTTCCTTTGGCGTTAATACCGTTTTCGCCTGTAACAGGATGAGATCTTACATATATGTTATATAAAAATTGAGTAAATGTCCAAGCTAGTTTGTTTACTCTACTGCCATTGGTAAGGTGGAAGTCGATATACGTCGTACCGATGATTTCTTAAAAGCTGATCGACAACATATTTTTCTTAGGTAGTGGTTTTATTTTATTTTATAATGTAAATATGGCCTAAAAGGAAAATGATTATGGCCTTGATTTTGTTATTTGAAGTTCGTAGTTTTATAATAATCTAATGTTCTAAGAGTTTTGAGAATTGTCAGAATAAAAATTTTAATTTGTAAAATTGAATTTGTAAATAAATTGAACGATGGAAGTTTAAACGAGAACATTTGATCCATCTTCCACCGGATCGGTTCTTTGATATACAATTTTGCAATCTAAAGTTATTTTGTATTAAATTGGAAAAATCCAACGAAAGAAAGAAACGTATGAAAACGTAACCCATTCGTTTAAACTACAACGAGAATGGGAACCCTGTCAACGTTGTTCCATCATCTTCAACGAAAACACCTGAAACGGAGCCACAACCAAAGAAGCCTGGGTCAAGGATGCATCGTCTGTAAAGTTATCGGTGACGGTATCCAGCATTCGCGAGAAGAAAGTGAAATTTCAGACAAAGAAGAATATTCAAGAACTTGGATGAAAAGTGTCCGACAAGCGTCTGGCGATGAGTCTTCTCGAAATATACATCGAAGTTCATCATTTTAACTTTAAGGTGCTTTAGGACATTGCTTTCAAAAGGGAATTAATCTAAAAACGATATAGGCCTAGCTCAATTTCATGGAAGCCAACCTGAAGGATGAGATCATGCAGACGAACTGCGAATTCGAGAAAGCAAAGATTATGTTCGAAGAAATACCCACATTTGATGATAACATCTCTTGCAAGAAAACTGAAGAACGAATCGATCGTCAATGTTAGTATAAGAATGTAGGGGGTAATGGGCAAGATGGTTTTGTTGGTTGAGAGTTCCAGAACTACAACCACGACCCCATAATCAGCAGAAATACAAAAAATTCTACAGGTGCAGGAGCTCAACCGTTTAATAACTGGAATCAACCGAAAGTTGTAACCGGAAGTGACATCATTCATATGGGACAACTGATTGCACAGTTGGCTGTTATACAACAACAGACCAACATGATGCAACAGCAGCCATTAAACTTATGCAGAACCAGCAGCGGAGCCATGCTCAGCCAACTACAACGATTATTTCAAAGCAAAACATGGACAAGGAGCTTTCTGGATTTGATGGTCATCCAACGAAGTGGGCTCTGTTCAAGAGCGAGTTTGATCGTACGACTGCCAAAGGGCTCTACGACGACTCGCAAAATGCGATTAGGTTTAGAATATGTTTGTACGGATCTGCGCGGGAAGCAGTTAAACATCTTCCTAATCCATCAAATGTTAAAACGATTCTGAGGACTTTGGAAATCCGGTTTGGACGTCCAGAACCTATTCAAGCTACTTATTACCGAAACTGATAACAAAATTACCTGATGTAAACAAGCCGGAGTCTATTTACAAATTTTATGATGCGGTGTCAGCTTTAGTGACTAATATTACAACTTTTAAGCAGTCAGAGTACTTCAACCACGTTTGACTACTTGATGGTCTCGTTTAAAAGTTGCCACCTAGAGTGAGGAAAGCGTGGGCTCGATACGTTTGTTATAACAAAGGCAAGATAAAAAATTTGCTTCTGTTTTCCCAATGGTTGGAAGAGAAAGCAGAAGCAATTGCCCAAATTTCAACAACGTATGTGTAGAGCAACCCAAAAGACAGAAAGAAGTCAAGAAATAGGACACACCGCTACCGAGAAGAATGATGACTGTCTTGGTTGTGGATGTGTCAATTATCGCACAGCGTAGTGCAGCGTGTTGAAAATGATGAGTGTTGAATAACGCTGGAAGTTGGCGAAAGACAAGCGTGTTTGCTTCAGCTGTTGACAAACAGGCTATGTAAGTATGAAATGTCCTGACAGTTGCACCTGCAGTATTGATGGTTGCTGTAGGAACCATCATCCATTGTACATAGGATTAGAAAATTGAACATATCAGCACCATTCAGAGAACGTTCTGTTTTCCAAATTAATCGAGTTTGAATATTGGTTTAGTTTTGTTAATAAATAATCACTTATAATATTATAAGTACTTACTCAAAGTTATGTCGATTATTTTTGGGGTAGTAGGTATCACGAATGTGGGTACGCAATAAAGATGGGTGATACCACCCCAAAAATAGTCTACCTAACTTTGACTACGAATAGTATTCGGAAGACTATTCAGTGAACCAAACCCATTTTCCAAATTAAAAAGGCTCAACACTTACTTACACATGTTAAAATACAATATGTGTAAACATCTTCAAGAAATTAATTTGTTCAAAATAGTCACTGGAGTACTAGTACAATAGTCGCTGCAATTTATTTTGGTTGGCTATGAAATGCAAAAGCTGACGTTTTCATTGGTCCACTTTTGCCAGATGACAGGTGAAATGAATAGTCAGTACAGTTCCAGCATTATTATCTCAGCGAAGTTACGTAAACATCGATTTCTGACACACATTATTTTGCATGAACTGTGATATGCTTTCTTTTGATATATCGATGTGGCCAACATTATATATATAACAGCAATAAAATATCATGAACAACAAAATAGAATGATTGAGTAAGAAAGAGATGATCGTACGGCAAAACTATTTTAGTAGGCATGTTTAATTGACATGTGTCATAATTAAAATAAGTGTTAAGCCTACTCAAGTATTTGCTTCTATGCTTATCTCTTTCTTACTCAAGCAATGCATTCTATTTTCTTGTTTATGTTATCTCATTGCTCTTATACCGATGGGTACAGAATTATTATTAATGTAATTTTAATTTTTAATTGGTTTAAGCACTGCCTCCTACACTTACAAGCCATGCTGTTGGAGATTTAGCAACGCTGATCGTAGACCAATTTTTGTACTGTTTATTTATAAAATCGTCTGTTCAAATACGGCGTGTGAGTAAATATTAATATGTTGGACTGCTCTAAGTTTGAAAAAATATACTTATTTATATTACTGTACTGTTCGTGATAAGTGAAAGTAAAATTGCTTCTAGAATTTATGAGTTTTTATTAAATATTTCACTGAGGTAAGTAACAATCTAACCTCATTTCTAGGGCATTTCGTGTAACTTTTAATTTTATATTAACAACATTTTCTTTTCCAATGGACGAGAATCGAAAGAAAGCATGGCTTCGTGCAACAGCACGAGAACGTTGGACCCCCAAGAAAAAGTGCTGTCGTGTGTGAAATACATTTTAGTAGAAAAGACATTTGAAAACGTTAGAAATGAGAGTGCGGATCTGAAGAACTGTTGCTGCATTACCCTTGATTAGCTGACAATGCTGTTCCAAGCGTATTTCCAAATTTACCAACATATTAGTCGTCGAAAGCGCCCCAAGAAAGGACAAATCCTGAATGTAGAAGAAGATAAGTATTGAAAAGACATGCACAAAAAGTAAAAATGTTTTTAAATGATGACATCAGCAGTTTTTAGAAGTTTATGGAACAATTTACGTCACACAAATTTAGATGTTACCGAAAATATCAGTTTATTATGTTCAAATAAGATTATTTACAGCAGTAGCACCATAGTTGATGCATATATATTGTACTCTCAATCAGCAGTGGTGTATAGAAAGTTGCAAACTTTAAAATAATTACAGAAACGTTCTTTTATCTGTGGGTTACACAAGTTAAGTTGTTTTATTTTTATAAATATACTGTTACATGTTTGTATTACTTGAGTATGTAAATAAATGTCACAATTACAGAAGCTATCTTTAGTTAATTACAGAGTAAAATATCATAAAGGGTAAAACTGTAAAACTACCAGAAATGTAATGTTGCCAAGTCTAATAGCATGGCTTGTAAGTGTAGGCGGCAGTAGTTTAAGGCATTTTGTGATTGATATCGTTATTAATTTTTCAAGATTAGGTGGAAATTCAGGTAACGCGCTTGAACTTATATCTTGTGGTTTTCCCTATTATTATTATAATTTTTTCTTGACATAATAATTTTCTGTTCTTAAATACTTTAATTTTGGGAAATAAAACACATTATTATTATTATTGTTATTTTTATCGAGATTCATTATATTATTTCCTCAATACTTACGAATTTCAGTTGAGTTTTTTTATACCGTTGAAAACTTATTACGAAAAAAATAAAAAAGTATAGGTTGCCATTTAAAAATATATTAATGTCATAACATTTAAAACAAATGTTATAAAAATCTGAAAATCAAAAATATGCTCTGTAATTTAAATGGCTAACATATTCTAGATATTATTCCAAAAACGAAGATTAATGGGGTTACTGAATTTATTCGCTACTTAATTGCCACACTGCATACAGAGTAATTTGTTACAAATTCGTTAAAACCTCTCACCATACAAATATTTAACAACTGCTAAATACTTATTTCGACAACCAAGCTGTTATCATCAGTAGCTACGAAAAACTTGCACAGCAAAATGACAACGAGCACGAGCATATCGCTTGTGTGGTGAGGGGTTTTAACGAATTTGTGATATTTTCAAACCACAGGCTTCAGCAGTGTTTTAGAGTGATTTATAACAGGAGGCGAAAAATTAGTGTTTGAGATTGGCTTCTCAGAAAAAAATGCGAAATATTTTTTCCGATCGATTTTTGTTTTGGAGACCGATGTTCAAACTTTTGAAAGATATAATTTAAATTTTTACAAATAACTAATAGGAGGCCATATTAGAACTTTATTTAATCACTGTAATGGTTACACTGAAAGCAAAACCATTACTTTGACTTACAACTCATATTCGAAAAGTAAACCACCAGCCGCGATGCAAGCTTGACAACGTTAAACTGAATTATAAACTGCAGCAAAATCTTTTTCATTTTCATAATTCTTTCTTGTAATTGCTCCGCAATGTGAATTTTTTCTGCATAAACTAGTTTTTTTACGTGGCCTTAGAAGAAAAAATACAGTGGATTTAGATCTGACGACCTAACAGGCCACTGAACGAGACTCTCGCCACAGTGTAAAGCAGCGTTTTCCTCCACATTCGCCAATCGCTGACGACCACGACTGAGTAGCCGCGACCAATTCGTTGAGACATCTACAATGCATTTAAGCGGGTCTGTTTTCCTAGCTGCTACTAATTCGTTGCTACCAAAATCCGTTCGCCAGTCACTAGTCGCCAGTCGCTTGACATGTTTTTGAGCAGACAAGCGACTTATTCGTTGACGAATTTGGATGTTTTTGCATCGTATTTGTGAATTGTTGTGTGTAGATAATATATTTTAACTTGGTGAAGTCAGGAAAATATAACTATAACACTAGGAACATTAAAATTATTGTTTTTTTATCAATATTTATTTTATAAACTGCAGCTAGTCGCGAGCGAAGAGCAGTAAACCGCTGCGGGAGGAAAACAGGCAGATATCCTGACGAATCGATCGCGGCTACTCAGTCGTAGTCGTCGGCGACTAGCGAATGTGGAGGAAAACGCTGCTTTAGCGACATGACCCGAAGTGGTTGGTAACTTCATCATCAAATTCCGCTCAGCAGTATCTGATAATCAGTGGCGTAACAAGACGGTTTGGCGCCGATGTGCAAGAATAAATGATAGCCGCTGTAGACAAGAAGTTTCAGAAAAAAGAGGGGGGGGGGGTAATTTTTGGTCATGCAACACTTTCAATTTAAAAGAAAGTTATTAAGCTCTTTTCTTAACATGAAAGGTTACTTACTGCAAAATAAAACACATTTAGATGTTTCAATCTTTTATTAAATATAACATAATAATAATAATAATAATCCCATTATTCCTTATTGGGACATAGGGTATATTCTCTCCAGTTGTCATTTTCCTTTGCTATTTGGCTCAGTTGTGCTATAGTCTTTCCTGTCTCCTGTTTTACAGTTCTCCTCCACGTTTTTCGCTGGCGTCCTCTGTTTCTGAATCCCTAAGGGTCGCAATCAAAACTTTTCTGCAAATTTCAGTTTCATTTTTTCGCAAAGTGTGCCCTAACCATTCATATTTTCTTCTCCTAATTTCTATATTTATGTCCACCTGATTTGTTCGGCCCCAAATATCTTTGTACGAAATATTGACTTGCCACCAAACTCCTATTTACTTACACCTGCAATTTCTGCTTTACCAGTTCTGTAACCGTCCACGTTTCCGACCCATAAAGTAGAACAGGTTTTACCATTAAATCAAACATTGGCAAAATATAACATGAAACATAAAAATACATATGAAAATACATATGAAAATACAAAAACAAAAACCTCGTAAAAGGACTACAAATTTAAATAATTCACAAGAAAAATAAATTATATAGTTATATAAATATGTAGGTATAGCACTTTAATTAAACTCTCGTTTGTGAGACTTTGCTAAAGCTAACATATCTATCAGTGAATTAAAACCAAGAGTACTGGCTCTTACTTTCTCGATACTCAGTAATGCAAAACTCTTTAGGTGTATTTGGCGTATCTTACTTAGTAAAAAGTTTTTAATAATTTTTAATTTAGAAAAAGTTCTCTCAGTGGAGCCTATAGTGACGGGGTGTAAAAAATAGGATATAAACTGCATATAAATCTGGAAAGCCAGCCAATGATGTGTGATTAGACAGACATTTTTCTCCCACTTCCTTCACTGATAAGCAAGATTTAATACTAATTGTGTACGAAGATCGAAATTGTACAATTTGCTTTAGTAAGCCGTCATCGAGATCAGTTTCATACGTAGTTTGAAGTAATTTGGCGCTCTCTATGACCTCTGTATCTGAGGCAATTGCCAGAAATTTGCCGTTTAAAACTTTGAATTTATAGTATGTTACTATGAACTATGTACTATGAAATCTAAGAATCACAAACACACACTAGAGCTGGAACTTCTAATCTACTCAAAAGGAGAAAAGACTGCGCACTCAAAAGAGCCCAGTGGCGCTCACGTATCATAGTCTGCTGCCGCTTTGAACCACTATTCTAAGAAAACTTTTATTTTCACTAAATACTCCGCTGCCGCGGCGCCTATATAGCTTCGGCGCCGAGGTTCTTCTCACCCCCTGCACATATGATAGTTACGCCACTGCTGATAATAAGGCAAGAGGACGAATGCTGGCAATGCCCTGTAATGTATAACGACTGTAACATATGTATTCATAGTTTTAAATGCTCATGTTTGGACAGTGTTATAAAATTAAATATTTGCAAGCACATACATGCATGTGCCAAATTAACTAATAAATAAAATTTGTTGCCTAATAATATCCCGTGTACTAGTAATGCAAATGAAATCGGTGAAATATTAGAAGTTGGTATTATAAAAAATTCCGCACCTGCATCAAGCATTGATGCAATTAAAAGAAAAGCAGATGTAATTATAGGGTTAACTGATAGAGCGAACATAGCTGATGAACAAGCACGCTCGGTTTTGAAAGACTTAGATAAAATTATAAACACCCTTAACAATCAAACAATACATTTCAAAAATACCGAAGAAGTTAATCCCAACCAAAATGTTGAAAAACAAGTGCGTCTATTTTCCACAAAAAAACGAAAAATGAAAAATCTTCAATTCCAAAAGCCAACTTTAAAAGAAGTTGATAGCATTAGTCAAGCAAAATCTGAACGGACATTAAATATCCACAGCAGATTTGACCATACTTATGCATCGTAGTTTATAGAGTTTTGTTGCTATTTAATATAAGTGTGTTTGGTTAAACTGTTGAATCAAATGGTATTCTGAATTGCTCTGAATAATGATTTTTGAGGCTTTCACGACTGAGTCGAGTTTCGCCTCTGACGTGGTTCACACGTTGAGTTACCGTGCTCTTCTGTCCCTTCCCTGCAAAGAGTTTCGCCTCTGGCGTGGTTAACACGTTGAGTTACCGTGCTCTTTTGCTTTTTTCCTCCTGATGAAGCCCCTTACGAAAGTGGGCGAAACGTTGAGTTCTTCGATCTCAATCATGACACGGTCCAATCCCGGAAGTCGTTTGTTACTGCTCTGAATAATCTGGAAAAAAACTCACCTTGTGTAATGTGAAACGTCTATCTTTTATTATGACTAAAAATTACTGTCACGACTTTTGTTTTATTATTCTTTATGTTATTGTGAAATACCATTTAACACGCCTCGGTTTATAGCTCAGCGGTAGGGTTACTTCAATGGCGTCGGTTTCGGAAGAGGAGGGTGGGCGTTACCCTCAGCTAGACACTGGATTTGATTGGAACAAAGTTGATTATATTTGCACTACTAACTAACATACAGATAAGCTTATAACTAGGTAACATATATGTACAGAAAAATGAAAATGGCGGATTGGCATCCGCAGTTGGAAGCTGGTGTGGTCCTTCGGAGGCGGTTCCGGCGGCTAACGTGGCTCCGTGTCCCAATCCCACGAAGACGGCAGGCTCTCTGTCCAGCGAAGGCGATTGGCTCTAAGTCCAACGAAGGCGATTGGCTCTAAGTCCAACGAATGCGGTTGGCCCTGAGTCCAGTAGATGCGGCAGACAGCTAAGTCCAGTGGATGCGGCAGGAAGCTAAGTCCAGTGGATGCGGCAGACAGCTAAGTCCCGTGGATGCGGCAGGCTCTATGTCCAGTAGATGCGGTAGACAGCTAAGTCCAGTGGATGCGGCAGACTGTATGTCCAGTAGATGCGGCAAACAGCTATGTCCAACGAAGGTGATAGGCTCTGGAGAGGGCTGGGGCTGGTAGATCCTTGGAAGGCTGGAGCTGCTAGCTGGTCCTGGAAGGCTGGATGCTGTTGGCTGACTCTCCTGGGTTGAGTTGCTGCTGGATTGACCCGCCGAAGCAGAGTAATTTCCTACTGCCAGCGTCCGACTATTTAAAGGTGCCAGTCCTTTGTCAGACGCGATCTCGCAGCTCATTGGTCGAAGTAGAAGGGATGTTTTGGCCCGTTTTTGATGTATTTCGAATTATCGCGTTTAATTGAGCGGCGTGATCAATTATCGACCTGATTTGGGTCGCAATCAATAGTCGTTGAAATGTTGATTCTAACGACACCCAATTTGCTAGGTTTTGGTAAAGATTAATTGAAATTGGAATTTTTAATTCCGTGTTCGGCGTAAAACTTAGGTACTTAAGCATTACTCTTATTGCGTATGTTAAGAAGTTATTTTTGCTTCGATTGGTTGCGCGCTAATTTTATATGAATTTTGATACTATTCACGCCTTCCTGGGATGCTTACTTCCGCTAATTATAATTTAATTTGTAATTTTGCACCCTTGCCCGCTGTACTCGGCCGTGGCCCTGATTTCTTCGTTACAAAATGCTTTTCCGCTGGGCCGCCGTGTACGCTGAATTTCGGCCGCTCCGCCCGCATGCATTCGCTGGCTGACGTTTTTCTCGACCTGCCTGGGTGCTAGAGACTTGGAGTTGATTTTATCAGGTGGCGGTTACTTTTTCCTATCGGCAGGTATCCTTATGTGGAGGTTTTGATTGGGCGCACTCTCATTTAAGAGCGTTTTAGTAATTGAACTTGTATTATTAATTTGGTAGAGCGTTCGGAGTTTGTTCTCAGGGGCGCCGTTTTTTGTCGGCTTCCGGATTTATTGGGATGTTTTAGGTGCTTGCAATTTTTTTGTTTTGGGGTCTGGCGAGCCGTTGGCTCTTTATTGTCTTTGTGCAGAGGTTTGCACTTGAGAATTGGTGCTCCTTTGAGCTGGCATGCCGCGATTTATTGTTTTATTTTTGTAACGGTTTTCTTTTAAATTCTTGTAGGATCATGGTGATTTGCTGGTGAACAGATGTTTTTGTCATTTGTTCGCTGCCTGCTTGGCGATGAAAAATTACTTCGTTGTCTGTTAACCGGTTCATATTAATTCCCCCCTCCTTTGGCGTCCTCGATCCGTGCATGAATTTTCTAAGGAGCTGGGAAGAAGGGGTGGAGTTAATCTGCGTGTGTTTTTCCCTTCGACTACGTCTAATTGGCTTAGCGACGAATTCCTTGGTGGTACTGCGAGATATGAGTGGCCGGTTATCCGTAGATGCCCTTGTGAATCCTCACATGGTGATGATTGGTTGCGAGTCGCATGATCCCTTGTAGCAGGTTCTTGAAACCGGAGGGGATCTTTCCTTTGCTGGTTCGCTGGCCGTCATGCATCTTTGGGCTAAGTGGTCGCTGAATCCCTATGGAATGATACGCTGCTCGGTGGAGGTATCTCGATGAGCGAGATGTTGGGCCGTTGAAGGTCGTTGTTGGGGCCTTGGCGGCGGTGAGAAGCGTTCCGATGGAAGGTGTCGTCAGCCGGTACTCGTGGGGGCGGATGTCGACCTGGGGTGTTAGAAACTTCGGCCAGGACTCCTGGTATTTGGGGCTCGGGTTCAAGCGAAGCCCCTTGGGGCGTGGGCTTTTTCACGTTCTGGAGCAGATCTGTGGCTGGGCACACTTCGCCAGTACACGGCTGGTGCCGGCGGAAGCTTGGGGGTCCAGGCGTGGCCAGATCGGTCCTCGGTGACATAAGCGCGATGCTAGAAGTTCGGGGTCTTGAAGTGCGTGCTTAGGCGGAGTCCTCTCCTTGACGCGAAGTTCCTATCTTTCTAGGTGACCCGACTTGCTGACGTGGAGGCGGCTGAGGTGGGACACCTTGTTCGGGGGCTGCTAGGGCTAATCAGACGTGTTGACGTTTGGGGAGAAGCCAGGTGGATCCTCGTCGTAGAAGGTGCCGTGCTTGATCTTCCGGAAGCGCGCGCGCGTGACCAGGCGAAGTATGGCGGCGTTGCGGCAGTCCTCACGTGCTGAGTCAATCTGCGGAAGGATACACCTCGGCGGCACGCGGTGGGTGCGGGCGGAGGCTTGGGGCATCCTTTGCGCGGACAGATTGACCCTCGGTGGTGGAGGTGGCAAGTCATAGCTTCGGGGACCTGGAGCGCGTGTTCCGGCGGAGTTGTGGCTTCGGCCTTCTAGTGAGCGCGGTTTCCCTGTTGCGCTTCTCGGCGAATTTGTGCTGAGTGCAGGTGCTGGAGTGCCTGCAGAAAGTTGGTGGCGAGCTTCTGGCAGCAGATTGGCACTGCCGGCCAGAGAGCTGGTGATGAGCTTCTGGTAGCATATTTGAAGTGCTGGCCAGAGAGCTGGGGATGAGCTTCTGGTAGGACATTGGAGGTGCCAGCCAGAGAGCTGGTGAAGAGCTTCTGGCAGCACATTGGAGGTGCCGGCCAGAGAGCTGGTGATGAGGGATGGATGTTTTTGTAATTTGTTCGCTGCCTGCTTGGCGATGAAAAATTACTTCGTTGTTTGTTAACCGGTTCATATTACATTTTATTACATTTACTAAAACATGCGTATGTTTCATTAGTCTTTAATAAGAATTAGTGCATAGTTATAATACTACACATGTTATCCATGCTCCGCTTGTTCTGAAATGTCAAAAAATGATACAAATGCAAACTTTGTTATGCGCTGTTCAATTTTCATATTCAGTAAAATTAAATAAAGATTTTCTTACTCTACCTTTATGTTTTAATTGAAAACGGAGTTAGTTGGTCAGATTTGAAATTGGTTCCAAGTTGTTTGGTCTCATTTAAATTTGGCACCACTATTAAATTGCTTTGCGCATGCGCGAGCGTATCGGACGGCCATGTTCAGTACTGTGGCGAGACTCCCGTATTCTACAACAACCCTTGCAGAATGTGGTGGCGCACCATCGTGTTGATACCACATCACGTTACGCAATGCAAGTGGAACATCTGCTAATAACTCGTGCAAGTGATTATCTAACAATTCCAAGTGCGACGCAGCATTTAAACGATGTGGCAGAATTTGTATTGGCAGTTGACGACCGTTGAAAATTCCAGATCACGTGTTAATCGAAAATCTATGTTGAAAACGATTTATTCTAAATGCGTGCGGATTTTTTACTGACCATACATGTTCATTGTGACAGGTATTGATACTGTCTCTGGTGAAAGTAGCTTCGTCCAACCACAAAATGGAACGAATAAAGTTAGGAATCTGCCGGTGCTGTTCGAGAAGCCATGGCGAAAATGCTAATCTTTGTACTTCATCTCCTGGTTGGAAGTGATGGACACGCTGATAATGTTAAGGATGCAACACTTCTCTGTTTAAAGTCGTCCAAACCAAGTTTCGAGAAACTTGTAGACGGGTTGCACTTCTTCTGGTACTAATACCTGGTTCGTCAAGCACTGCATCAATTACTTTTTCTCTTGCAGCATTGTATCGTAGATTTGCACCACCGGTATCACGATTACCAATTCTACATTGTCGCAGTCTATGAAATGCATCGGAAAATACACGGCGAGATAGCTGACGTTTATTCGCGAATCTTCTTTGATATTCCCGACAACTTTCTATAGCATTGCCGTTGCAAAAACCTCAAACATAAATAATGTCGGCATATTCTTCATTGCTGAACTGCATTCTTGACAGAATTTTACACTAACAATTAAGAGCAATACCCAAAGTATGTGACAACTCTCAACAACTAGTAAATAAGTCTTTTGTTTCAAATCAATTTCCATGACTTACTATTAATTTTATGTACAAAAATTAAATAAGTCCAGAAAACTTCATGCCTCGATATCTCCAAAACAAATGCCGATCGGAAAAAAGTTATTTCGCATTTTTTTTTACTTAGAATCCAATCACGAACACGAATTTTCATTTTTTACCTCCTGGTATAAATTACCCTGTATATATCGACATGAAAAACCAAAAAAATGTAACGAAATTTCGATATAGCAACATTAAAAGGGGTTTATCGATAAACAGTTTATCGATATATGGATACTTTTACCTAGCTCAAGTCGCCACTGCTCCCACCATTTTTGGGCCGGTCTTTAGGACGGTTCAGGACGGGGTCAGGCCCAGGATCTGTACCGCCCTGGCCTTCTTTATTAAAAGAGCTATCCGTAGTTATGTAAATACAGGGAGAAAAACAAACCACCAATAATTACTAGAAAACACAGGATTACGTTAAGGTCTGGCTAAAATAAAACCAGAAGCGCCCTTCCACTGGAGGTTCCACTAGTGACTTCTATCCCTACGCCATTCATCCCTTCGGCGTGGCTATCTACGTTGGTATTAGGGATTTTTTATCGAGGTTTACTGCACTAGTCTTTTTAGTCGCTTTTTACAACCGGCAGAACTTACCATAAAAGTATTCCAACTCCCATACCATTGGAAATGATTTCAGCCACATTTAACTTTAGTCACGATTACCTTTACATTACTTCTACTTTTAGCCAAGGTTACTTTTTAACCACGAATAATTATTAACCACGGTTAATTCTATCCACGGTAATTTTTAGTCACGGTTAATTTTTAGCAACGGTTATTGTGTACCAACTATTGCAACCTATCTTAGAAGGCTCACATAACTCCGACTAGCTCAATTCTCGGCTTGCGATACGGGTATGATAAACGTGGTATTTTTGTTTACTTCGCTTTCGCATAAAGGTTTTAGGTTCACTAAGAAAGAAGTAGTGGGCGCCAACAACTTTATTTAAATTGTAATTTTTTTTATAATAGTTATATATACATTCAATAATATAATTTATGGGTTATGTTAATAGTTAATTATGAGTTTAATATAATCAAGATTTATCTACAATGGCAGTTCATATATGATACTTTTTACTGAAATATCGAATTAGAGTTTATATCAGTTTGATTTAAATTGATTAATCAATCATGAGTTTTATAGAAAGGTTTTCTTTCTTTTTCTGAAATTCGGCACCTTCAGGTAAGATAAATTTAAAGAGCTCTTTATACCCTCTTAACCCATTTATATCTTTAATGAAGGCTATTTATCGGCTAACTCAATTCACACTTCTAAAGTATAAGGAATGCCCATTATTTGACAGATACTTGCGGTATAACATTAAACTCCAACTGACATTAACAACTATAACCTGGTGGCTATCTATGTGGTTCCTTTTAGCTTTGTTACTGAAAACGTACTTAAATCTTCTTATTACATTATTATGAAGTTATTGACGGTAGATTGAATTTCATATGTACATTTTAAACTTGTAACTTGACATATTTTGGGTTTTGACTGAACTGAATAGTTTATACAATTTTCCTGCGGTTTAAAACTAACCTAACTAAAAAGAAGGCGATTCTATGCTGCCAGGAACTATTGTTTTGCCCATCGAGTTGAACTCTACTTAGCAGGAAACAACCTTATCGTCAGACTAATGAAGCGGCTGTTTGGGTGAAGAGCTCTTGACGAGATTTAATGATGGTCTAACATTGTCTTCTATTTCCGTCAAGCGCTCTATCCAACTGAATCATAACGTCCCGTGCTCAAAGATAGCAAAAAATAACAGGGGAAGCAAACAAATCTAAACCAAAGACACCTCTATTAGAATCTATACTGATCGCCAATGTATGTACCTACCAGTTAATTCGTAACTGCGTTTCTATTAAGAATCTGCCCAACGAATTAAATCTATTTTCCTGAAAAATCACTACTCTATACTATAATGCAGAATCAGATTAATTACAACCTTACAGATGGAAGGCTTCATATTATATTATCCTTTTAAGCTGGGAATCAGCTCCTAATTTATTTTCTGCTGGGCGCTATCAAGCCCCAATCTGCTTTTATTGAAAACAGGAAGTGGTTTCCTTTTTTATTTTTTATTTAAAATTTCTCAAATTAGCCTTCTATTTGAAATTTAAAAAAATAGATAAAGATTATGCAACCTGTATTTCTCCCAAGTACTTCAAGTTGTCTAACTTTCAGGTTTTATTATAATTCAGATTTATTATATTTTAGTAGCTTGACTGTGGAATACTACAATTGTTTACTCACGGTTAATGTTTAACCACGGGTAATTATTAACCGTAATTAATTTTTAGTGACGATTATTTTTTATCTGTCGCTATTTTTAGTATCTAAAAATTTTCTACCGGGATTGATTTTTAGCCACGCTTACTTTTTAGTAGTAAAAATTTTTAAATTGCTGTTACCTTTAGCCAAGGGTAATTTTTAACCACGAAAAATTATAACCACATTTAATTTCTATCCAATATTATTTTTGGTCACAGTTAATTTTTAGCCACGGTTATTTTTTAGTCACGGTTAATTGTTAACCATGGCTAAATATTAACCGTGGTAATTTTTTTAGCTATGATATATTATTAGCTATAGTTAGTTTTAAGCGCATATACTTTATACCACCGATGATTTTTAGCCACGTTTAATATTTACCTATGATTATATTTTAAGCTATGTTACTATTATTTGCAGCATGTAAAAGATTCATTGCTAGGGTTGGAATTCCTTTAGGCTGGGCAAAATTCCCAGTATGAATTTTATCATATAGTAAACTAGTGACGTTGACTGACATCTATTTGAATACGTTTATCTTCATCAGTGTTGTTATAAACTTTTAACCAAATTAATTTTAGTATCGTTAAGAACTTTATTACCGCATTCTTTTTGCATAAAGAAATACATTCAACCAGAATTTATTGATGAAGATAAAATATTGAACAATACACATTTGCTTATGACACTTAACGAGACTCGTTTGATTACCACAAAACTCGGCTTTGGCAATCATACTCGTGTCGTTAGGATGCTCATAATCAAACTTGTATCGTTAATATCTATAAATTAACTATGGTGCCGTTTTATTTGCTTAGTAACTAGCAAGAATTCGAAATAATTATTTTCTAAATAAATGGCAACTTACCTTATTCCTGAAACAAAATTGGGAGATGTAGGTACTTGCTCTTTCAAACGCTCCAACCTTCTAACTCGATAATATACACTGTTAAAAATTCGTTAAATCAAGGTACAATTCAAGTGCTACAAAAACTGAATCCAACTATATTATAAAATGCATGGTTAGACTTTGTAGAATATTATATACAATTACCTGCGGACATTTCCTTCAAGCAAATCCCTAAAAATAAATATCAGAAACTGCGTTCATTATAGATTACATGCAAGGTAACGATTACTTAATTTGTTGTCATTAGAAGGTTAATGGCGCATATTATCTTAATTGATCTTAAGTGCCAGGGCATTAGTTTGGAATTTTGCACCCTTTCACAGTGATTAGGAATATGCCAAATATTCCCAAATTTTATAAATGCAATTTTTGTTTATTATAGCAGTAAAACAATATAAATTCACTATTGTCTAAAACATCACAATTTCTGTATGTAAAATAGAAAAATTAAAGCAAATATTACAGAATATTTGCTCTGTAATCTTTGATTAAGGGCACCTTTCATAAGCAACATGAATAAAGAGAGTAAATAATGGATAACAAGCGTAGGTATGAATATTTTTTATTACGTTGTTGTAAGCACCTTTACCATTTTGATTTACCTATCTAAAATTGGAAAATGTTTACTTCAAATTTCTTTTATTTTAATTTCCAGATCAAATATCAAATTGGGGCGAAAACAGTTTACTTCACATTAACCGTTGACGTTATAGAAGTTGGATTTTATTACGATTTTTTGTTTATAGTCATTTTAGTTCTACAATTCATGGTATTTTATAGACTCTTGCCTTATCGAAGTAATAAATAATTAAAATATTTCAAAATTGAATATGAAAAAGGTCATAAAAGTATCTGTTCACTATTTGTGATTCTGAGTATGTGCGTTCTTTTAACGGTGTAAGGCTGTAAGGCATAGTTGGTAACAAAAGATTACCAAAGTTAATGCAATATTTGGCAGTTGATCGTTCTTCATTCAAGTGACTGAAGTCAAGTTGTTGAAAACAATATAGCTGTTTCCTCCAGCTCAGTAAGTTAAGTTACATGCAAATCAAATTCTCCGTTGGAATTTGACATCCTCATAATCACTCTGAAAGAGTGCAAAATTCCAAACTAATACCCTAGGGCTAATTCACACTTATTAACAATCATGATATTAGGAGCTATTAACCAGCTAATTACTTCAAATTAAATAATCGTTATAGTAGACTGAACGGTCAGTTGGACGTGAAAAATGTAGTATTTGTAAATATCTTTGGATTAAAATGCAGATACTTTTTATTTCAAAATCGCAGGTATTGCATTTCCAGGGCCAAACCTAAAGCGAGAAAAAAATAAATACCTATTGTTTTGTTGCTTTCAAATTTAAATTTGTCGTTTTTGATATTGAATCCAATAGGGTTTTAGGCAACTTAGACGGGAATGCTAATTAAATGTACATTAGCGCACATTATAAGCTCCTTAAAAGTAAATAATAAAAGGGTAAAAGTTTAATTACTTTGATATAATGAGTGAAACCTGGTGATAACACAAAATTTGGTTATTTAGATGCTAATGTTTTCTAATGACATTTGTTGGCCTAATTTACTATTAAGCAAGAAAGTTTGATTTATCAAAATTAAACTTTTGAAGAATATAATATAAAAGGTTTATTGAGATTTATTGAGATAATAAGGGCATGGCCATGTATAAATGAAAATTTCTTTTGGCGTGGGTTTACGTATATACCCATGCGCTGTCTTTTATTGACCAACGGAACTTGATATGAGAAAATATTCTGCTAGACCCTCCATAGACAAATAATCTGGTCTTTGTTTTTATAGGTTTGCCATAGTAGAGTGTCAGCAATGGTATATAATAATCTAAACAATATATTTTGTAACATAATATCAGCGATTATTGGACATTGAGTCCCTTAAACAATCCTGTACATTTATTAAGTAGTTAAAAAATTAATTGGAAATAAAATGAAAATAATTTCAAAATTAACTCATGTTAAAATTCTTATAATCACGATGCTTTAAGCAAAATCGTCCATACCACTTTCCAGATTCCATAAGCAGGTAGTAGAGGGGGCATTTAATGTGAATTTAATTTCGGCAATTATTGGCCGCTAATAAATAGGGCATTGCAAGCTTCTTCAATTCAGTTCCTAAGAGCTTTTCGTTGAGTGATAATCATTGTACACTAGTGAACTTATGTTTTAATTGCTAAAGGCCATAAGGTTAGTTGCGATTACGTTAGTTTACAAGAAAAGTATTTTCTATTATTCAATAAATAAATTGTATTACTGTTTTTCAGAAAGCCATTATGAACTTTAATTTCGTTAGTGGAAATAGCGCCTTGGGGCTACCGCTGAACGCAAAGGAGGGTGTTGTGGTCAAAGAGGGGTGGATATATAAAAGAGGCGAGTTTTTGAAGAACTGGTCCGCAAGGTATGTGCTTGTATTTTTGATTTTTTTTAAATGTATAACATTTTTTCCAAAATTCCTAACAAACTATTATTTTAAACTTAAATCAGTAGTTTGCACTTACATCTCAATTCTTCATTGATTTCTACGAAATAAAAATTTTTGGTATATTTTAATTTAAAATGATTTTTGTTACAGATATTTTATACTGTTAGATACCGGATCGCTAATTGGCTTCAAGGATAAACCAGAGGTTAAGACAACACCTAACGCAGTGCACCATTTCAGCGTCATAGGCTGTCAGGTCGCACCAGTTGCTAGGCCCAAGCAGTACATCTTTTCCCTCAAGGCCTTTCAATCCACCACCACAGTTGAAAGAATGTTCTATGCAACTACCGAGAACGAACGGTAAGTTAAAAGAATCTACTACGCGATAACAAAACTTTGCTTGACTTATTGTTTTAAATGTAATGTTTACAGAGAATCCTGGATCGTTGCTCTAGAAACAGTATCTGGCACATTTTCAAAACAGCCGCCAATAAGCTTGGCCTTAGCTGCTTTATCAGTGGAAGATTTGTACAAAAAATCATTGGAGCAATCCTTTAGAGACGAAAAAATAACGCTTGAGACCTTTGAGCTTCTCAATGTATTAGGAAAAGGCGCTTTTGGGAAAGTGATTATGTGCAGAAACCGTTCCACAAGAAAAGTCCTTGCCATGAAGGTGATGAAAAAGCGCATGCTCTTGCAAAACGGAACCCTCTACCATATTGCAACAGAGCACAGGGTTTTAAAAACTACATGGCACCCTTTTCTTACGGTAAGTTTACTTTCAGTTTCTCGAGATTTTTTAATGTAACATAGCAATTTTAGTCTCTGGAATATTCCTTCCAAACCACCGAACAGTTGTGCTTTGTTATGGAGTATGTAGCTGGTGGTGATCTGCTGTTCCATTTGGAGAAGGAAGGGAGGTTTTCTGAGGACAGAACTAAGTTTTACGCAGCAGAGGTTACTCTGGCACTTTCATATTTGCATTCTCTAGGAATTATTCACAGAGACCTAAAAATGGAAAATATTTTACTAGCTGTAGATGGGCACGTAAAGATATCAGATTTTGGACTTTGCAAAGAGAATATAGTTTATGAGCAGACCACTTCGACATTTTGCGGAACTCCAACGTATATGGCACCGGAACTGGTGGAACACGAAGTTTACGGAAGAGAGGCTGACTGGTGGGCCCTCGGTGTACTTGTTTACGAGATGGTAAGTTTGAATTCTACATAATTATCAGTTATCCTATGTAACGAAAAATATCTTCCTTAAAGGTATGTGGAGTGACTCCGTTTTATAGTTCCGACAACGACGAGCTTTATTGGTTGATCATCAACAACGACGTTGAGTTTCCAAATTATATCACCTACACAACAAAGTGCTTCATAGACGATTTGCTGATCAAAGATCCGAAAATCCGGCTTGGTGGCGGTCGGGACGATGCCAGCGAAGTGATGTTCCATCGATTCTTCGAAGACGTCGTATGGACAGATCTGCTTGAGAAAAATGTAAATCAAGTAAGAGACGTGTAAAAAAGAGTTAGTTTAACTGTAATTGCTTTTTGTAGGTAACACCACCTTTTATACCCCATCTGACTGAAGACACCGACACTCACTTTTTTCCTGCCCAGTTTACAGGCAGCGAAGTGACAAGATCTGAAGCACGTAGCAGTTTAGGGTCAACTGCACTTGAGTACAATTTCCTCGACTTCAGTTTTCAAGACATTCCTCTCTAGTCTGATGTTGATGCGAGGTCTACTGTTGTAGACCAGTGCAGAGGCGGACTTTGAATCGACCGTTGCGATAACCAAAGTCTCAAATATATTATTTTTGACGACCATATATGTGTAATCTGTAAATAGCGTAACTGTGGATTAGGCCTACTGGGGAAACCACATTAAAAAAACGAGCCAAGTACTTTACCTCTAAGGTGGTGTGGAAATAAGTACAAGGAAAATAAACCATTTGGTCGTTTGCTATTTGTGATCGATTAATAATATAATCGTCCGGTTGCTCTTTATGGAAACATCGCAAGAGAATCCTTGAAATTCCATTTGAAAGTCTGTTAGATCTACAAACGTATAGTTATTTTCGCAGATCATATCCAATATGCATCTCGTAATACAGGCACTTTTATGTGTATGTGATCTTGTTTCATTCTAAAATCCTTCACTGCGCTTGTATTTCATGATTTGTTCTACTCATACAACTTTTATTTCTAGGTTGTTTGTAGTTCGTTGAGTCCTTCGAAGTCACCATGCATTCCTTGTTTTTGTGTATTTACAATCATGTTTATTGCTCTTGCTATACACTTAAGTAGTTCTCGCTATCAAAATCAATCGTATTCATATTATATTGAAGAAGTTGTTGCCCATTCTATATCACTTTGGAAAACTTACTACTATTTTCTTTATCAGATTAAATAGGAAAGAACTGAGAAAACCCCCTTGTTTAATTCCTGTGTTAATTGACGAATTTATAGTTAGATGACGTCTTTCTTTAATTTGAATTGTACAGTAATTGTTAATATTGAAGATAATATGGTGCCACTTCATATTGGTTCTCGTTTCACTTCGGATTGCAGTAATATCCTGTTGCTTGACCCTGACAAAGAAGTGTTGTACCTCTATAATTTCCACGGTTAAGTGTGTGTTCTTTCTAGAAGATCGGAATGGTTGAGCTAGATTTCCAGCCTCTGCGGGATAGGCAGATTGCAGTTGGTTTATTATGCTTTCGAGTAGGTTCGTAAGTTTTTGTATTAGCGACATTACTACGATTTTTCAATATTGTTATCATGTGTCTTACCTAATCGGTCTTTAGTGTAATTTATTTTTCTTCCTTGTTTTCTTGACCTCTATCGGTTACGTTAATATGTTCACCTTCTTCTTGTGTCTATAGATCTTTGAAAATGTGTTCACCGTTTGTCGGTGTCGTTGTCTCAATTGTGTTCCTTACATATTTTTTCCTTCGAAATTGCTCAGATTTTTGTCAAGATTTCTGTTCGCGCCCATTGAAAACGTGTCTAAGTATCGTTATTTAAGTGGTCTTATCCTCGAATTCACCGTATATCCTTGCCTTGCATATGTTTCGATTTTTCATGTGATCATTTTCGCATGTATTTTACGTATGTCACCTTTTTAATTTCGCTAGTTGCTTTACTTGCAACCTGAAGCGGGATTATTTTCGCCTTGAATCGATTCTTCTGCTGCTTCTACATTGTCGTCGTGAGATATAGAGTTGTTACTAATTTAGTCTGCGTATTTTTACAGAGTTGTTTAGTGCTCTTGTAATCAAATGAGTAGTTGTTTAATTTCGTGTGCTGCGGTTCGGCAGGTCTAATGTGTGGTTCATGTTTGTTCTAATTTTTCACAATATCAGATCGCTTCGTATTTTGGGTGAGTGGAGAGCTAGAACTTCCAGTATATAAAATTTCATGTATAACTAGATAACATAATAGTTATGCAGTTTTACAGAAAACATAGGATACTAAAGGTAATTATCGTTTAAAGTTGAATGTCAAGGTTGTTTATCCAGTCAATAGCGTCTGGTGTAGCGTTGAGAATATCCTCTCTAGTGCCAGTGAAGGCTCTTCGTCTGCATTCGAATGCGATGTGCTGAACCGTTTGTCTCTCTACACAGCAGTCGCGCTCTGGTGTTGGAATTAAGCCCCACTTGTGATAGGAGTCTGCACACCTTCCATGGTTTGTTCGGATTCTGTTAAGCGCAGCCCAGGTTTGGCTGTCTTGTATCCAGGAGGGGTTGCCATTCGTGTGGAGCAAGCGAGTTCCACTCGTTTTCCCATGATATCTCCCAGTTATAGGCAGTTTCTAGGAGAATATTCGCAGTTTTTACAGCTGGTAGTCTAGATTTGAGATGGTGGAACCGAGTGCTGTTGATATCATCGTGTATTGGCAGATCAGGATTACCGTTAATTCTTTTGTATTCGTGTAGGAGACTCATGGCTTTTGTTCCATTAGTACAGATATTAATGCAGTTGTCCCATGGTGTTTTATTAAAGAATTTAAGAGACCAAATATTTCAACTCCAATAGTACGTGTTGGTAGAGATTTGTATAAAAGAAAATCCTCCAATAATGCGTTTTCGTGCTAATGCCAAAGACAATTAATATTGCGAGTCCAGCTACATCGGTAGATTCATTCATTTGTAATAAAAATTTGCATGATTTGAGAGAAAAAGTAATTTCATTCTTTATATTGGATGCTAAATTTCTGATACACTAAGCTACCTTGTCATTCGAAAGTGGAATCTTTTATTTCTTTTGCTTGTTTTTCACCTAACATACATTTTACCATCTCCATAGAGGAAGGTTTAATAAGATTTACGGCAAATGAATAGGCTTCACCGAGTTGAGGTTTCTGATAGCTGACTAAGTCAGAAGATTCAGTTGCTTTTTCATTCACCGTTTCTGTGGTACACGTTTTTAATTTTATGAGTTTTAAGAATTTAAAAGTTCGGCACGCTTTTGAATGAAGAATTCAACATTTTTTCCTTTGAGCTCGCCATGTACAGATTCCAAATGACGACGCATTTTAGCAGGAGCCATAGAGCTATTTGGGAGAACTTTGAGGCATATAATACACTGAGGATTATCATTATTGTTTACAAATCCTAAGGACATCTAACTTCCATCATACTTCTTAAGTTTTTTAGTAACTGCTCTGGGTTGATTACTTGTAGGAGCGGAGAAGAGTGAAGTTCTGCAGTAGAACGCTTTAGAGTTATTTTTGTAAGCCACCTCTCCATCCTGTAACAAAATATTGAAAACGATTTTAAAATTTAAAAAAAACGCTGCAAATAAGAGTATCATAATTAGGCTTTCTGATTTAGTAGGCATAATGAATTGATATTATACACTTATTATTGTAGTTAATTTCGTTTACTTTTTTAAGTTATTTTCTTGTATAGTGTGGAAAAAGGCACTTAAAGTTTTGCGGGACCCTTGAGTGATCTCCACGAAACCTCAGGGTTACGCAAAACACAGTTTAAGAAACGCTGTTCTAGGGATTCAAATTACCTTCATTTAGTGATTCTTCTCTTCTTCTTCTTTTTCATATATTAGGCCTGTGGCATGCTTTGTCCCTTGATGCTAAGTATTTCCTTAGGACGTTGATATCCAGCTATCTTTCCAACTTTTTGGTGGTCTGCCCCGTGTACTCTTGCCTGGTGGTCTCCCGTCCCTGGCTATTCGGGCTAGTCGTTCTTCTCCAACCCTGCTTATGTGCTGATTCCATTTGCCTCTTCTCTGCCTGGACTATCTGACGATATCTGGGACTTGACAATGTTCCCTAATTTCATTATTCAGCATTCTATCTCTAAGTGTTTTTCCTAAGATTGCTCTCAGTGTATGCAGTTCTGTCTTTCTGACTATCCTTTTTGTTTTTGCGGTATCTGCTCTGGTTTCTATGGCGTATGTTAGTATAGGTATGATTCTTCTCAATGTAAATAAATAAGAAATAGCTTTTATGAACCGCTGCTAGTTGTTATCTTTGCCTAATTGTAAGTTTACCCAGAACCTAATTAAGCTTACATTCCATTTGTTTTATTGCTGGTAAAGCAGGTAACAGTCAAAGACTGTTTAATACATAACAATTTGTTTTGCAGCACTTGCAGGGCTTTTGTTACAGTGTCAAATTGATTTAACGACACTCACGGATGAACGAGTGTCGGATGCTAAACAAGTCCGAGAAACGTGCACACTTACCCTGGAAATCGTAAGAAACAGGCTAAAGGCCACGGCTCGAATACGCTCAGGGAGATGGGCGTGGTCCTAGAAACGGTACACCACAGGTCAAGAGTGTTGACATATACAGTGTGTCTACTTAAGTTGGAATCATATGGAAAAAAATTATTATTGGTTTTAGGAAAAAGGTATTCTTAATAAAAAGTTCTGGATGGTCCAAAACTTAAAATGCAACCGTCAGATATCAATTTTTTCAAGCCGTATACGAGGTTGAATGTTGTCGGACAACTGTCGATCGCAGCCCCGACACGGTACAGGAATTCGGAAATAACAGGATATAGTGACTGTAAAATAAATTAAAAAGAATAAACGTGATAGGTGAAGTGATAGATAAAGTGGTATAAAGTAGTGCGAGAAAGTTTGGTAATAAATGAGTATTTTAAACCAGGAATCATAAGTGTCATCAAACAAAATAGAATAAAATGGTTGGAACGTATAGTCAGAATGGAAAGTAACAGAGGTGCTAGGCGAGTATTGCTTGATGAACCAGAGGGCAGAAACCGCAAAGGTAGACCCAGAAAAAAAATGACTAGTGTGGAGGAAGACCTGAACCTTGGTGTTGCAGACTGGATAAATTTAGCAAAGGGCAGAAACGAGTGGAAGATAGTAATAAAAAAATCCATAGGCCTTAATGGCCTTTCGTGCTGCTAGATAGATAGGTAGATGATTATATGCAAGCATATTTAATTCCCACACAAATTATGTATATTACTCACATAGGTAACTTCTTATACTAAGATTTTTTCCCCTATGTGTATATAACATGAATAGGGTTTTTCTCCTGTATGCGTCCTCACATGTTCAACTAAAGTACCTTTTCGTGTCGCTTTATACTCGCAAATAAAACATGAATAGGGTTTTCCTCCTGTATGGCTCCTCATATGTCTAACTAAATCACTTTTTTCTGCTGCTTTATATTCGCGAATAGAACATGAATAAGGTTTTTCTCCACTATGCCTCTTCATATGATTTACTAAATTCTTTTTCGATGCTGATTTATAATCGCAAATAGAACATGAATAAGGTTTTAGTCCTGTATGCATGTTCATAATATGTATAACTAAATAATTTTTCTCTGTTGCTTTATATTCACAAATAGCACATGAATAGGGTTTTTCTCCTGTATGCGTCCTCACATGTTCAACTAAAGTACCTTTTCGTACTGCTTTATACTCACAAATTGAACATGAATAAGGTTTTTCTCCTGTGTGCGTGTTCATATGTCTAACTGAATTATTTTTCCGCGCTGATTTATATTTGCAAATAAAACACGAATAAAGTTTTTCTATTGTGTGTGTCTTCATATGGTTCACTATATCACTTTTTCCTGTTGCTTTATAGGCACAAATACAACATTTATAAGGTTTTCCTCCCGTATGCTTCTTCATAGGGTTCGCTAAATCACATAGAAAACAAATGAGGTGTTTCACTTCTTTTCGTCTTCAAATGCTGAACTAACTTACATTTCCCTGCGGTTTTATCTTCACAAATAGAAGATGTGTAAAATTGCACAAAATGAGCTTTAATATGATCAAAGAAATTACTCTCGTCTTTTGCTTCATATTCACAAACCCTGCAAAGTAACTGTTCGTCTAAGTGACTTCCATTTGCTGCACACGAATCAAGTAGTTCATCCTTTATCTCAACTTCCTCCTGTTTAATATCTAATCCGTGTTGTCGATAGTTTCTTCGGCGATTTCCTGCTGAGCATGTAAGTTTGCGACTACTTTGCTTTCAGTTTTTGTCAGTGGTTCAAGTAAAATGTTGGTTATTGCAGTGGGCAAATTACATTCAATTAATTTATGTTCTACGTCCATTATTATGAACATTTCGGATGTAATAAATAAAACAACAAATAAATAAAGCACACAAAGAAAGTTATGTTAGGTAAACATGGTTATGTTATGTTTATTTAAAAAACATTAACAAAGTTTCTATTCTGAGTCTAATATTCTTACTTACACGGAACAACATAAAATTCGAAGAAGTTACTTGTTCAGAGAATGGGGCTAGCAGTAAATATAACATTGAATTGTCAGAGAAACTACCATCAACCGCCATTACCATCTGACAAAATCGGATAGGTTAAATGGAATACAAAAAAACTACAGTACTATACAGCGTGTCCCCTTCAAGGTATCAATACCTACATACTTTATAACGCTGGTTCTATGTATTATAGTTATCAAGAATGAAAAGGATGTAGTTACATAAAAAGTGGGGCTATTTAGTCATCGACGATTACACTACCGCTAGTTCTGTCTTTTTTACACATATTCCACCTGATATAAACTTTTACCTCGTGTAAAACCAACACTATTTGTTAGTTTAGCTGTTGCAACATTTTCGTTTTAAAATAATATATTACGAAACCTTTAAATATTCACTCTATTATTTAACGGCTTTAAATTCAGATGCAACAAAAAGAAAAAATAATGAAACTCGCTGATTGTGCTTTACATAATTTCTAACTCCAGGAATTTGGGTTAAAGAATTTAAGAATAGACGAAGATAAACTTTCAATAACGAACCATTTGTATTAAGCATGAGAAGAAATTTTAAAATATTTTTTTTAATCAAAAACGATTGATTGGCAAGAAAGAATGTTATAAACATGTATTAACCTTATTTGGTATTCATTTACGTACGACTGCTTGGTATTAAAAAGAACAAATATGTAGTTTAATTTTATCTTTTTATTTTTTGTTTCAATCCAAACACCATGTTAAGGAAAACTTAGATGGTTTTTTATAGAGTGCGTCGACAATACATAAATTTTGAAAGAATTCTTGTAGACATAAGATATAATACTATAAAAATATAGTAATAACTACATTAGCATAATAGTTATTTATAGTACAAGTGAATAAGGAAAATTTTTGTCAAAGGAAAAAAAAGATGAGCTCACCAAGCAAAGCCAGTATTAATAATTTAGCTCTAAATAAGGACTTGGATTATAACCAATCTAGTCAGAATTATAAATTTATAATCCTATAAAATACGAGAAATCCTATCCAAACTAATAATGGCCATACGTTGAGAATGAGGTAACCTAGACTCCATTGAAAATGAACAGGGCTATGCAACCCAAACGACAGATAATAAATGATATTTTTGAAATGGATGATAACTTTAAAATACTTGAATTAAGTAAATTATGATAATTATATTAATAATTAATAAAAATTATTCTTAAAATACACTTTTATAAATTTAATATTTAGCTTCAATAAATAATATACAAACAGTAAATTAAAACAAATCATGAACATAAACAAAAACTCAAACATTTAAATCATGAGTATAGGCTATTCAGGAAACCGATGTTCTTTCAAGGTTAAATTATTGTAAATAAATATTCCTTGGTGTAGCTAACTGAAACTGACGCTTTTGTCGGACCGTGCCTTGCGTCTAGTGACAATAATAATTAGATTTAAAACGAGGTTGAATTATTATAAGGACATATCAAAACGGATACCGCAATTGAAAGTTTAGAAAAATTTTACTTGTGAAAACTAATTCAGGTAAGTATATTAATAACGAAATCACAAGCCACTAAAGTAATAAGTTCGCTATACTGTATAAATGAAAAAAAATCTGTTTCAGATTCACAAGAAAATTCAAAATTAGTCTCATCATGGTCAGTGCTAAGGTTATCACAATGCGAGGAATATTGTCCAAGTTGCAAGTGCCTATTTATTTTTCCCAATTCCTCTTGAGTATAACTTCACAGTGTGAAACGCTATTTTTCCACATTTGCTTTGTAAACCGGTTTAAAGCTGAATACCATAAACTTGAATTTGCTTTAGACGAAGGTTGAGATCTTATACCTATGCCTGTTTTAAAAAAGAGTGAATGCCCAAACTATTAGTTTCGTTGGTATTGTACTAGTATTGTTAAGGTGAAAGACGAAATACATAGTACATGTTTACTTAAAAACTCATCCACAATTTTTTTTTTCTAGGTAGTGTTTTTAAATGGTTTTAAGTATATTGAAGAATACTTGGGCGCTTTGCCCAAAAATACGAATAGGTAAGGAGTATTATCAGTAACGATAACACACTTTTCTTCAAATTTACTTAATCTAGGAAGCATAAATAATGTATTTCTGTTCATTGTTCTATAATAATCCATATTTTCTGTTTTATATATATATATTGATCTTTCATTCCTTATCGGAATATTGATCGCTTTTTTACGAAGCTCTTCGATTCTTTTTTCATGGTGAATCACTCCATATATTCCCTTGTATGTTTTCCTTTTGTTATAGGTTGCGTCTTGCCTTCTTTATGGTGTTAGTCCATTCTTGTCTGTTCCTTGTTAGTGTTCTCCAATCGTGTATTCCTAGCCTCCTTATATCCTCATGTACTTGGTTTTCCCATTTTATTTTGGGCCTTCCTCTGGATCTGTTCTCCATTGGTTTCCAATTTGTTATTTGTCTTATTAGTTCCTGTGTCTTTCTTCTTTGTAAATGTCCGAACCATTTGAGACGTCTTTCTCTTATGATGCTAACAATATCTTCTCCTTCCATAATGTCTTTTATTTCATGATTCATTAGTATTCTAATTTCTCCTTCTTGTACCATTTTAGGGCCCATTATTCTTCTAATTATCTTTCTTTCTATTATTCGCAGTCGTTCTTGGTCTTTGGTAGATAGACACATTGTTTCTGCACCATATGTGAGGACAGGTCTAATTGCAGCTTTATATATCTTCATTTTCGTCGAATTACTTAGTGTTTTGTCTTTCAGCAGTTTTTGGTACTTCCAATACGCTCTGTTTCCTGCTTGTACTCTCTCAGTTATTTATGTACTTCTGTCATTTTCCCCATTAACTACTGTTCCTAGGTATCTGAAGTTTTTCACTCTTTCGAAATTATGAGTTCCTATGCCAATATTCTTTATATGTGTATTTTCTTTCCTAGAGCTTATCATATACTTTGATTTATTTTCATTTATCGTGAGTCCCCTTTTTTTTGCTTCTCTTTCCAGTTTTATTAACGATTTTTCTAGGCTTCCTTTATTCCTCGCTAACAGAACTATATCGTCGGCGTAAGATATAATTTGTGGTTGGTACTGTGCTATAGTCTTATTTATTGCTGTAGATTTTACCACTCCTTCCAAAACGATGTTGAAAAGTATTGTCGATAGGGCATCCCCTTGTCTCACCCCTTTTTCTATTTTGACGGTTTCTGACATTCCTTCATTTGTTATAACTTTTGCTTGCGAATTTTCCATCGTCATTCTAGTTAATCTTATTACCTTGGCTGGTATATTCATGTACTGCATTTCTTTTGTTAATTCTCTTCTGATGATACTATCAAATGCTCGTTGGAAGTCAAGAAATAATATGTGAAGTTCGATTTGATGCTCGTAACTTTTCTCGATTGTTTGTGTTAAAATGTGAATGGCATCTACCGTCGATCTACCTTTCCTGAAGCCGTGTTGATGTTGTCCTATCTCTTTTTCGGTGTGCTTTGTTAGTCTATTTTTCAATATTGTTGTTAGTATTTTATATGCTGTATTCAGGAGCATGATTCCTCTGTAGTTTCTACTATCAGTTGAGTCCCCTTTTTTAAAAATTGGTGCTATCAATCCTATTTTCATTTCAGATGGCATGTTTTCTTCTTGCCAGATTTGAACTATTAAATTATGAAGCCGTTTTAGCAAGCTGTCACTACTTTGTCTGATTAGTTCGTTATTGATTTCATCAGGACCAGCTGCCTTGTTAGATTTAAGTTGCTTAATTACCTCTGTGAATTCCTCGTAAGTGGGTGCTTCTTCTTCATTATCTCTGTCATCTATAATTTCTGGGCTCTCTTCTTCCTTGTTGTCTTTATTTGAATAGAGTTCTCTAAAATATTTTTCCCATGTTTTTTTATTAATTTTCCCGGTTGTTTTTTTGATACCTTGTCGTTTAATGTACCCAAAAAGTTTTTTGTTGTCTTTATTATTCTCCTCGAGTTCTTTCATCTGTTCGTTAATCCAGTTGGTTTTTTTCTTTTTGCATAGTTTTCTTGCCTCCTGTTTTAGCCTATTGTATTCTTGTTGTTCATTTAATCCTCCTGTTCGTAACCATCTAATTCTTGCCTGTGTTTTCGCCTTTACCTTGCCTTGGCATTCTTCATCAAACCAGTCCTTCGTACTTTTGTGGCTTCTTTGACCTATGGTTACTTCAGTAGTCGCAATTATGCAGTCTCTTAGGGTTTTCCATTCTTCTTCTATGTTGGTATTATTGACTGTTGACAGGGTTTCTTCCATCCTACCTCTGTAACTTTCTCTTATCTCTGTGTTCTTCAGCTGTTGTAGATTCCACCTCTTTCTCTTCTCTGTTATTTTTGTTTCCCTGATTATTTTCATCTTCATTTTTACAATTACAAGCGAGTGATCGGTATCAGCATCTGCTCCTCTAAAGGATCTTACGTCATGTACAATTCTTTGCCATTTTTTCGATATAAGAGCATGATCAATTTGATTTCCATCTGTTCTGCCTGGTATCATCCACGTTATTTTGTGTTGCCTCTTATGTTTGAACCTTGTGCTTATTATAAACGTATTCGATAATGAGGCTAGATTACATAGTCTACTTCCATTGTCGTTTGTGTGCTCGTGGATGGTTTCCTTTCCTGCTACTTTATCGTTATAATCTTCTTTCCCAATCTGTGCGTTGAAGTCTCCTACTATTACTAATATATCATTTCTGGGTATTGTTTCAATTACTTCTTCTAGTTTCTCATAGAATGCCATTTTGTCTTCGTCTTTTGCTTCTTCGGTGGGAGCGTAAGTGTTTACTATAGTTAGATTTGCTTGTTTGTTTTGCATTTGAATATACGATATTCTTCCATTTATTGATTTAAAGTGCATACTTTTTTCTCTGAATTTGCCATTTATCATGAATGCAGTACCATTTTTTCCCTGTTTATCTTCCCCTGAGAAGTAAAATGTAAAGTCTTTCTTGTCAATTCTGCCTTCTCCTTTCCATCTTACTTCCTGGAGTGCCAGAATGTCCATATTGTACCTTTTCATCTCTTGTGCCACTTCATTCATTTTACCCACTGCTAATAATGTTCTAACGTTCCAACTTCCTATTCGTATTACATTTCTTTTACTTTTCTTGCTCATTGTCCTCTTCGTTGCGGTCGTTATCTGGTTTTCTTCTGCTTCTATTACGTTTAGGGCTTGAATTTCCTTTTGTTTCCTCTTTCTAACTTTGGGAAGTTTTTTGCCTGTTCGAGGGTATGAGTTTCGTCGTTCCACTGCCAAAGTTCCTCGTCTAGCCACATTTTTTTGAATCCTATCTTTACTTTTTTTCCTCCCATCCTTTCCAGATCAGCTTGTTTTTTAATTTTTGATTGGATTTTTTGTTCGTGCTTCGTTATATCATTATCTATGTATATTTTCGTGCCTATTAGTTTACTTTTATTTTTTAAAACTAGTTTTTTGTGTTCCATACTTTCAAATTTTACCACCACGAAAGGCCGTTTATTATATGGGTTAATTAGTTTAGTATCCTTAACTGTTATTTCTGTTTGCAATTTGTTATTTAAAAATTCTTGAACCTCTCTGTTAATGTTTCCATCCTTGAAGTCTACCCCTTTAATTGTAACGTTCAGTTCCCTTTTCTTTTTCTCCCATTTTTCGGTGTTCGATTCTAAAAATTTAATTCTTTCTAGTATCTCGTCTTTAGATTTCTTCAGATCTTGTATTTCTTCCTTAAGTGTGTGTTGTTCTCTCTTTAATTCTTCCATTTCTGTTCTTATTGCATCTAATTTTCCCTCAATTCTAGTACTTCTTGATTCCATTCTATCTAGCTTGTCACTTATATCTTGTAGTATTTTTTCCATTATTAGTTACTGCTTGGATTCTTTAAATTCCACCTTTAGTTAAAAACAGTACACTCGTTTAACAATCGTAGATTGTTAAGCGTAACAAATTTTAAATACGGATCTGCTCTTTATTTGTTATTAAAGGACACGTTTATGTGCCGTCAATCTTTCTTATCGGCGACTCTCGATATGGGCCACGATACACTTTGTATCGTGATATGGGCGATGTATCTAACCCGCACCGTGTGCTGACGCGCACTTGGTGTCACGCTATTTTAACCTTTATTACCGAATATATTACGTTCACTTCTTTCTACCGCACAAATCTCGCTATCTGAATACGTTTTACACTGTTTTAAACCACTGTCACGTTGATTTAGTTTAACTTAAACCAAAGTGCACACCTTCTGGTTTTAATTTATCGAATTTCCGCTTTAAATCAGCCGAAATTACGACCGATTTATACGCGAACACTCTCGACTACAACCTCGTGCCAGCATCATTTTCTGTTTTATTCTATCTAAAAATATAACCATGCCCATTCAACAATTCAGAATTACATCCTGCAATTAATATGGTAAATCTGGTCTCCTCATTTTTTTTTTAATTTTTCCGCATGTCTGTATCATGTAGCCATGTAGCACATTCCTACTTGACTTCCATTCTGGTATATTCATGTCTCCTCCAAATAGATAAAGCACATTTTTTCTTCGTACTGAAAATATTAAGGGTATGTTGCTTTAATAATCTTGTGTAACGTACTTGTCGCATGTTATATTCAAGTTTCTCTTTCGCGTAGATGTACAAATTATCCAGTGTGAATGGGTCCCTTTTTTATGATAAATAAAGGATAAATCAACGTCTCCAAAAAGTTCACCAGAAACGAATTGTTTGATCATTTCTAAAACATGATTTGTGCTAATTTGGTCAAATAAGAATTATATCAAATGATACTTTCTGTTGACTGACAAAGTTAACCTCAAACTTAGAGGCAAGCTAACTAAATATTTTCAAATCATTTTCAAAAATTATTAAATGGTAAGTGCTTCTGAGTAATATTTTATATGCTCATTTTTTAACGTCTTTATGTTTTAGTTACATATACAATGGCGGACAATAAATTTAGGCCGGCCTGTCATTCGCTTGGCAGTGTTTATATTGGTGGCACTGTAAGTCTATGTCAAATTCGAGGTTAGCAGGTTAAGTTTTGCGTCAGTTTTGACACAAACTGACGCAAAACCTAACCTGTTAAACTCAAAATTGACATAGACGTACAGTGCCACCAACATAAACAGTGCCAAGCGAATGACAGGCCGTCCTAAATTTATTGTCCGCCATTGTACCTGTCTGAAACTCCACTTTACACGTCACCTCGATGTTTCGATGCAGTTAACGTACAAGCAAGCTGCCCATACTGCACTTCCAGAACGGCTAAGTAAGTAAGGAACTCATCTCGACCATCTATAAAAGTAGGTAGCTATATGTATCTATTACCTCAATTTGTAGTTACATCAATGTCCCTGACTTCATGACTGGCTGTATTTCAGGAACGGCTTTATATTCAGCTGTGACGATAGCCCCTATCCGCAACGAAACCGCCAATATTACTTATACCGGACAAGAATACACTAGCTCTCTGTTTAACAGCTATCTGTAACTCCATTACGATCCAGCTCCAACTAAATTTCAGTACTAGATGTGGCCGAAGACTAATATGCTGCTACCATGCGTCTATTGGCTTTTTCCAATATCATAATATCAAATTATTCAGCAAGTATTTATATCAAGAACCCCAATATTATTATTTATTCAATTTTATTGCTTTTGATTCTTTAATTATATGCCACAACTAATCACTTGTACCCCTAATATTTTAAATAAGCAGGATAAGAAGTACCGTCAAACGGGGTTAAGTGAATCAAAAATGGTAATTTTTTATTATTTTCTCCGAAATTAACAAACACAAAATTTTTAAAAAACCATTGAAGTTTCTTTGGCACTTTCCGATGTGTTTGAGACATAAATCATATATTTTTTTAAATATGAAAACACTTAATTTTTTTAGTAAAGGTTGATTCACTTTACCCACTACTTTGGGGTAAAATGAATCAGGCCTTTAAAATGCATAAAAATTCACTTTAAAACACTAATGGATAAAGTGAATCAATTTAAAATTTAAAAAAATATTTTAGTAGGAAATTTAAGAAAAAAAAATTAACGAAATTAAATCTATTTGTTCAATTTTGACAGTTTAAAGTGACATTATTAACTCCATAACAACCTTCATAAACAGTATATGATTCACAAGTGAAATAAAAGTGTTTTAATTCACTAGAGATTTAAAAAACTAATTCGCTAGAGAATTTAAAAAGTTTAAATGAAGAACAACATATTGTTATTATTTCTACAAATATTTACATTCAATTATTCTTTCTATTTGTAGTGTGTAATATATAATTACTAAAATTTAGATGAATGAGCAAATTTATATCTTAATTTGAATATTTTTTAATTTTATATTCAAAATTTAATGAAAACATGTATGGCACATGAATTAAACATTTATTAACTCAAAGATATGATCTCACTCGCACTACGTGCTCGTGAGCTCAACATCTTTTCGTGGATAAACATATGTTTAATTCACTTGGTATATAATATTTATTAAAAATACGTTTAAAACTAAAAATGTGTACAAAAAAATGATATTCATTAAAAAAAACTTGTAAACTTTGAACTAACAAAACAAAAAACTTCATCCCTTAAATATTTGTGTAAATTCTCATCGACATATCTTCTCGGTGAACCGCTGCCACCGCTCTCCGAACATTTTCAGAATCATAATTACATTTATCTTGTGGCCCCAATTTTTTTAATATACTCTAGGCATTCTGAAAATAACAAAAATTATTATAACGCATCCTGTAACATTAACATAGGTAACTGTAAATAAAAAATAAATGATTCACTTTACCCCCTAACACCCCTCTATGGAAATAAAAAAAATCGTAAAATGTAAGTAAATTTATTTTGAAAAAAATAAAAATTAAGAGTATGTTTATAAATAACTAATTAACACATTTATTGCATGTAAGTAAATTAGGGTTCAAATTGAGTACATCTACAACAAAACGTTTCTAGCCTTTCAAAAAGTCACTAAAATTCGCTAATCATTGAAAAGCTATGTAATACTTACATGTTTTTTCTAGGTGAACCGAAACACCCTCAACTATATACACTGACGTACGGGCGTGCCAGTTTTCACGCAAAAACCGCGAAATCTTAAGGCAGATGGCGGCACTTCCGCCGAGTTTACAGAAATACATGACTGATTCATTTTAACCACCATGATTCACTTAACCCCGTTTGACGGTATAGGAATTTTATTTACTTTTATGGGAATTACAAATTTTTAATTTTCCATTCTCAATTAAAATATTTAGTTGTTATTTCTTAATTTATTTATTTCTATAGCAATTTGCTATTCACAATTTTTATATGTAACACTTCTAGATTGTAAAATTTTTAAACGAATTACACTCTTATACTTTATTTGACATTTCATATTTATTGACTTAAAATATTATATTAGCTTAGATTTTTCAGGTTTACACAAACTATCTTGTAGTTTGATTTAGTTATTATTAAATATAATTTCTAAAATCCAATCTGATAAAAAAGCAACTAACACTTTTATTAATTGATATTTCAAATATCCAGTCATGTTTCTTTTCTAAGAATATCAATTGCTTAACCGGATTCAAATCAAATCTGTATTTTAATGAAATAATTTTTAATTATATATTCTGTAATATTAACATTAAAATTCGCTCTTTATAAAATACAAAATTTTTAATCTTGAGGTACGATATCATAACAATATATAATGTGTGTTCAAAAAGAAATTACATAATGGTTGGTCATGGAAACTAAAAATAATGTAAACAGCAAGCATTAGAATTCATTAACAGTCATTGTTGTTGTTATCATAAGTTTATATTATAATCTGCTCTGGAAATTCTAAAGTTTGCTGTCTCTAAAGCTTGCTGTTGACATTAATTTTGCTTTCCATGGTCAACCCGTATGTAATTTCTTTTTGAACACATGGTATATGCAGGATCAGTGGTCGGAATGTAAACTTTGACGAACCGGAACGCTGTCGGGGGAGGGGGGACCGGGGGGTATAATAATAATAATAATAATATTTATTTCAAAATAGAAGTAGATACAAAACCAAAAGGAGTTGAAGCAGAAATAAATGAGTTAGCCCACAGAAGTTAAGAACTTGTGCGTGGGCGAATATGTCAACATGTAGCTTCCTTTTGTAAAATTTTATTATTGTTTTAATAAAATAGCATAAAATAGAATAACCAAATAAGTAGGATTCAATTTGTACCAATGAAGTTATCAGCAGTGAAGTAATTTACATATTCTTTTTGTCTACTAGGTTGTGTATATCCACTATTGGAGTTTTCTTTGACCACTTTTTAATTTTATTTTTAAAAGTATTGATACTTGGGGAATTTTTAATTTCTTGTGAAAGGCAAGAGTACAGTCGAGAAGCTAAATAACTTTGGGAACGTTGTCCAAAGATTTTTATAGCTTTTTCAAGCTGTATTTTTTTTTGCACTTTATAACGGGTAAGGTGCCCAAGTTCAGTATTTTTTAAATTACCTTTTGTTTTATACGGAATACAGAGTATTCTGTAACAGAATAGTTGCCGCAAGTCGAACAGGCCACATTCTTTGAAAAGCAAATCACTGGGATACAAGCGGTCCTTGCCAGTATTTTTAGATTTTTAATATCTAATATATTTTTAAGTTGTTTAAATATGAATAAGATTGATCTTAATTTTTTTATTAGTAGGTTTACGTGTATGTTCCATTTAAGATGTTGATCTATGCATATACCCAGATAATTTAAGTTATTAGTTGGTTCTATACGATATTCTTTTTGCCCATCCATAATAATTAAATCTGTAAGTTTTCGTGTCTTTTTTGAGTAACAAGAGAACGATATATATTTCGTCTTCGTGAAATTGATAGATAAGAAATTTTTATTAAACCAACTTTTAATTAATTTAAAATCTTCTTCCGCAGTACTTTTTACTTCGTCCCAAGTATTACCCGTATATATTAATACTGTATCATCTGCAAAAGAAGATGTTATACTAACTGTATTAAGTGCAAGCAAGTCATTTATATATAATGAAAATAAAATAGGCCCCAAAACAGTACCTTGGGGTACACCACAGGTTAGAGTACAAGCCTCACTTATACAATTGTCAATTTTTACATATTGAATTCTATTCGCTAAATAGGTTTTTATTAAATTTGATGATACACCACGGAAACCTATATTTTCTAAAGTACGCAATAATATTTTATGATTAACTGTATCAAACGCCTTGGCAAGATCCAAAAAATGCACAAAGTCTCTTTATTATTATCAATCGCTTTATATATATTGTCAGTCAGAAAAGATATTGCGTTTTCCGTCGATATCCCTTCTCTGAAACCAAACTGTCTATAAGAAATAATGTTGTATTTATTTGTAAAGCTAATAATTCTATTCTTTATAATTTTTTCTGCAATTTTAACGAGGTTTGAGATAAGAGATATCGGTCGATAATTGTTGAGATCTGTTTTATCGCCTTTTTTAAAAAGTGGCTTTACTATTGCAATTTTAAATGCCCCCCCCCCCCCCCCGAGTTAGCCGCAGGCGAAAATTTTCGCGAAAAATAATAATAATTTTGATAATAATATGTGTTTTTTCCGTCAATAGTCGACACAAACCATTTTAATTTAATATTTTATTTCAAAGTAAAAAGACCCTAATTAAAAAAAAAAACGAGAACGGTATAAATACAACAAAATAAAGTTTATTCACTTCTTTCTAGAATAACTCAACAATAGGCAATAAAATTAAAATAATTCTACAAAATTCAAAACTCTAAATATTGTAAGGTAATATAACAGATAATTTCGCTCAATTCATCGAGAGCATCGTTATTGCGCTAAGGTTGCTGACAAATTGTACCGATGCAATCATTTTGTGAACGCCGCTATATTTGCCTCTTTCTTTTCCATCTCTTTTTGGAAAATTTTTCACGAAACGGAACGGATTTTGATGAAATTTCACGAGACGGAACGACTCTTGATAATATTTCACGAACCGGAACGCCGTTCCGGTCCGTTCCGGTACATTCCGACCACTGTGCAGGATGTCAGAAAAGTCAACCGTGTCACTTCTGGAGATGCTAGGAGACGCTATATGGATTCGAAAAGTCCTAATCCATTTTTGTCTTAGAAGCATAGTTTTCGTAAAAACGAATGTTGAAAATTAAAAAGAACAAGTTGAGAACTGCTGTACTTTGCCTTAAATTGGAGGCTTGACGCAGTGTCTTGAAATAGGCTGGGAAAACAATTGTCACATATGCCGTCTACATACATAATTTATTAGCTTTTAAAACGAAGTTTGATAATTTTAAATCCAACAATGAAGACAAAATATCGACGTACTCACAGACCCAACATCACCAGAACACCATACACAAAAAACATATCAGCATACTTCTGCACGGTGTATATTTTTACTACAAAAGTCAAACACGCAATTATTTATTACTTTGCCATTAATTGACAAAAAGACATCAAAAACACAAAAATGTAGTAGGTACCATACAGCTCTTCACAACATTTGCGGTACCAATTTCAATAATGAATTCTGAAGAAATTATTCGTCTAAGCCAAAAATGGATTAGAACTTTTCGACTCCATGTAGCGTCCCCTAGCATCTCCAGAAGTGACACGGTCGACTTTCTGGACACCCTGTATATTGAAATGGTTTTAAGCCCACAATTTGGCTCTGTTTGCAGTGCGAAATATTTCTTCTTCTTCTTCTAAGTGCATTCTTCTAACGAAGATTAGCGATCATCATTGCTATCTGTACTTTCGAGACGGCTGTTCTAAAGAGATCCCCTGTATTTTTCCCGTACCATTCTCGGAGGTTCTTAAGCCACGAAGTCTTCCTTCTACCTGGACGTCTTTTTCCTTCGATTTTCCCTTGCATCACAAGTTGGAGAATTCTATACTTTTCATTTCTCATCACGTGTGCAAAATATTGTAATTTTCGGGTTTTAACCTTGCGTAGGATCTCTGTTTGTTTACCGATTCTTTCTAATACTTCAGTGTTTCTTACTCTTTCGGTCCATGATATTTTTAAGATTCGTCTATATACCCACATTTCAAAGGCCTCCAATTTGCTACTTAGTTTCTTTGTCAGTGTCCATCCCTCTATACCGTATAGGAGAACTGCGAACACATAACATTGCGCCATTCGGACCCTAAGTTTATGGTTTATGTTGCGGTTGCTTAGTACTGGTCTCATTTTGCAGAATGCACTGCGAGCGGTCTCTATCCTTACTTTGATCTCTTGGGTTATGTCCCATTTATCGTTTACCCAGCAACCAAGGTATTTATACAGACGCACTTGTTCTATAGTCTCATTGTCAAGTTGAATTTGTATGTTGTTGGTCAATGGTGCTTTAGAAATAATCATGTATTTGGTCTTTGAAATATTCATGTTGAGACCCATATCCTTGCTAGCATTGTGTACTTTGGACAGCAGGACTTGTAGGTTTTCTATAGAGTCAGTTAATAAGGCAGTGTCATCGGCATACCGTATGTTGTTGATTATCTCCCCGTTGATTACTATGCCTTCTTGGCTTTCATTCAGAGCTTCTGTTAGTATTTCCTCTGAATAGAGGTTAAAGAGTATTGGTGAGAGCACACAACCCTGTCTTACTCCCCTTTTAATCTCTATATCTTCTGTGGTTTCATTTTCTACTCTGACGTTAGCTGTTTGATGCCAGTATAGGTTTGTGATAATCTTGATGTCTTTATCATCTAATCCTACCTTCCTCAAAACCTGTATAAGTTTTTGATGTTTTATTCGGTCGAATGCCTTTTCGTAGTCAATATACGCTATATATACATCTTTATTTATATCTTTACATCTTTGTACAAGGACTTGCATACAGAATAACGCGTCTCTAGTGCCTAGACCATTTCTGAACCCGAACTGTGTTTCACTTATATATTCCTCGCATTTTTTGTTAATCCGCTTATGTAGCATTTTTAAGAATAGTTTCAGTACGTTGCTCATTAAACTTATCGTCCGGTAATCTTTGCATAATTTAGCATTTGGCTTTTTTGGTAGAGTCACGAATGTTGATTTCAACCACTCCTGTGGTATATGTATATGTATATGAAATATTTAACCAAGTCAATAAAGCACAGAGTTAAGATATTTTATATAATTGCAATTTTAAACAATAATAAAAGTATTAAATGTATTGGTAATCAGAACGCAAAGCATATCTCAGAGGGTTTGAATTTGAAGTTTCAGTAAAATAATGCAATCAAAATGATAGGTTTAGGCATATTTAAAGCCAGAGCAAACGAAAGTAATTGAAACAAAAGGTTTGTTATGTGCATACTAAATGAGCGCAGTTATTAATAAAAGCAAAAGCTAGTGAAAAGGCGAGCAATCTGAAAGGTAGATGAAAGCAAGATAAGGCAATAGAAAATTGCAAAGAGCAATCCAGAATTAGGCAACGGAAGAGAAGAAAAGCAAGTGACGTGTAAAAATGGTGAACTCAAATACCAGTGTAATAAAAAAAAACAAAGTGCGAAAAGCAGAGCAATGATTAAAAAAAACGTTTCTGTGTGTAATGCGAAGGAAAAATACTAGTTATAAGGAAAGACAATATTTAGATTTAAGAAAATGTTAATTTAAGATTTATGTATTCAAACTTGACTCGGTTCACAGTTATTGGCTATCAAAACTAATTTCTAATCAATAGCAGAAGACCACGGTAACATAGCAACGTGATGCTTTTTTTGTTGTTAATCAGGAGAACAATTGAATTAAATTATTGGAAGCTTGGGCAAATTTGTGCTCCATTTAAAATTAATATTTTACTATAATACAAGTGTTTTACCAATATATAAAATATTTACCCAGTTTTATTGTCAAAGTGTTTGGCCACCTGTGGGAGTGCTTGTCTACGACGATAAATTTACATTTTTCCAAAATCGCCTCCGAGTGTGATTGGTAGCCGAGCATCTGAAATTCCGATCTTCGATTGTAAGTCAACTCAGCATCGGAACCCAGAGGTCAGCAATCCAGGACATCAGCGGGGTCTGCAAGAACGTCCGAATCAACATTTGCGGCCAGGGAAACGTCTACAGGCTGAGAAGCAGCGTCGTCTACAATCACCTTCGAGCAAAGTTGCGGCAATCGTTACAATGTAGGAACTAACTGCAATTCAAGTGTCAAAAGTCGGAAAACTAATTAAAAACAAGAATAAACCTTGCTGAAGAAGCCCAGTGCATTTCTAAGAGTCCAAATACTTCGTGGGCTTCACAAATTGGAAGGAGTCATCAGAATCTGCGTTTTTGCGGAATATCTTTAAGCATCAGAAGCAATTGCTTGTTGGCGTGGGTCCTACGTCATCTATAACAATGAAGTGGAGGTTTTGTTGCTAAGCAGAATATTCAAATTATTTACCTGACGCTTTCTCGTATATTTTCACTATTAGAAGGTTCATATAATCGCCATATTGCGCAAACAGCTTTATGTGTTGTATCTGTCAAATTGAGGTTACACATATTATCTACTAAAATCGAGCATATGAACTACTTTAAGACAAATAGCCTAAAATTAAGCATACATTTTAAATATAGTAAATTTCGTATCCCACCTGCGAAAAGAGTTTTTTGTGTTTTGCAGTGAGCTAGTATAAAGTATTGCAGTTAAATAAAATATTAAGAAAGGGGCATTTAATCATTTGTTTTGAACATTAACCAATACATTATTTTAACTAGCCTAAAATTACTGACATGAGAATTGTGTGGTGATTTGCCCTAATTTAAATTATATTTATTTAATACCAAAATAAGTAAACAACAAGACAAGGGTCATCGCTGTGGTTTCATTTGCTTAGTAACTAGCAAAGTAGTAACTTCCAAATAAATGGCAAGTTACCTTATTTTTTAACAAAATTGCGAGATGTACAAGTTCTTTCAAACGCTCTAACTTTCTAACTCGATAAAATAGACTGTTAAGAATTCGTTAAATCAAGGTGTATTTCAAGTGCTACAAAAAGTGAATCCAACTATATTATGAAATACATGGTTAGACTTTGTTAAAAAATGTAGGTATTGTTTAGAATATTATATACAATTAATTGCTGACACTTCATTCAAGCAAATCTATGAAAATAAATATCAGAAATTATATTCATTAGAGATTACATGCAAGGTAACGATTACTTAATTTGTAGTCATTATGTGGTTAATGACATATTATCTTAATTGATCATAAGTGCCAGGGCATTAGTTTGGAATTTTGCACCCTTTCACAGTGATTAGGAAGCTTCCAAATACTCCCAAATTGTTTAAATACAATTTTGTTTATTATATCAATAAATCAATACAAATTCACTATTGTGTAAAACATAACAAATTCATATGTAAAATAGAAAAATTAAAGGCACCTTTCATATGCAGTATGAATAAAGAGAGTTAATAATGGATAACAAACGTAGCTATAAACATTTTTATTACGTTGTTGTAAGCACCATTACCATTTTGATTTACATAACTAAAATACGAAAATGTTTACTTCAAATTTCTTTTATTTTAATTTCCAGATCAAATATCAAATTGGAGCTAAAACAGCTTACTTCATATTAACCGATGATGTTATAGTAGTTGGTTTTTATTAAGACTTATTTGTTTATAGACATTTTAGTTCTATAATGCATGGTATTTTACCGACTCTTGCCTTTTCGAAGTGTTAAATAATTGAAATATTTAAAAATTGAATATGAAAAAAGTCATTAAAAGTATCTGTTCACTATTTGTGATTCTGAGTATTCTTTTAACGGCATACGCGTATAAGGCACAGTTGGTAACAAAAGATTACCAAAGTTAAAGCAAAATTTTGCAGTTGATCGTTCTTCATTCAAGCGACTGAAGTCAAGTTGTTGAAAATAATATAGCTGTGTCCTCCAGCTCAGTAAGTTAAGTTACAGCAAATCAAATTCTCCGTTGAAATTTGACATCCTCATAATCACTGTGAAAGAGTGCAAAATTCCAAACTAATACCCTAGGGCTAATTCACACTTATTAACAATCACAATATTACGAGCTAATAACCAGCTAATTACATCATTATAGTAGACTGAACGCTCAGTTGGACGTGGAAAATGTAAATATCTTAGAATTAAAATGTAGTTTTTATTTCAAAATCGCAGTATTGCATTTCTAGGGTCTAACCTAAAACGAGAGAAAAATAAATACATATTCTTTTGTAGCTTTGAAATTTAAATTCGTTGTTTTTTATATTGAATCCAATAGGGGTCTAGGTAATTTAGACAGGAATGTTAATTAAATTTACATTAGCCAAGAATTTGACATCCTCACAATCACTGTGAAAGAGTGCAAAAATCCCAACTAATAAATACCCTAAAGCTAATTTACACTTATTAATAACCAGGACATTAGATGCTATTAACCAGCTAATTACATAAAATTAAGTAATCATTATAGTAGACTGAACGGTGAGTTGGACGTGGAAAATGTAGTATCTGTAAATATGTTAGGATTAAAATGTGCTTTTTATTTCAAAATCGCAGTATTGCATTTTTAGGGACTAACATAAAACGAGAGAAAAATAAATAATCATTGTTTTGTAGCTTTGAAATTTAAATTCCTCGTTTTTTATATTGAATCCAATAGGGGTCTAGGTAATTTAGACCGGAATACTAATTAAATGTACATTAGCGAAAAATTTGACATCCTCACAATCACTATGAAAGAGTGCAAAAATCCCAACTAATACCCTAGGGCCGATTCACCCTTATTAATAATTAGGATATTAGGAGCCATTAATCAGCTAATTACATCAAATTATGTAATCGTTATAGTAGACTGAACGGTCAGATGGACGTGGAAAATGTTGTATCTGTAAATATCTTAGAATTAAAATGTACTTTTTATTTCAAAATTGCAGCATTGCATTTCTAAGGCCGAACCTAAAACGAGAGAAAAATAAATATCCATTGTTTTGTAGCTTTGAAATTTAAATTCGTCGTTTTTCATATTGAATCCAATAGGGGCCCAGGTAATTTAGACCAGAATGCTAATTAAATATACATTAGCGCACATTATAAACCCTTTAAAAGTAAATAATAAATGGGCAAATGTTTAATATTTCTTTGATATAATGAGTGAACCTGGTGATAACACAGAATTTGGTTACTTAGATGCTAATGTTTTCTAATGACATTTGTTGACCTAATTTACTATTAAGCAAGAAATTTTGATTTATCAAAATAAAACTTTTGAATAATACAATATAAAAGATTTAATGAGATTTACTGAGATTATTTCCTTCATATCCATAATAATGCGTAATCACCATGGTATCTGTCAGTTTAATAATGACTAAAATTCAAACGTCAAAATTTAACTGCGGTTAAATTTATGTCAAAATTTAATCCCTTGTGCATAATTTTAACATGATTATTAAAGGTGCTACACCAACTGAATTTTATCTATTTATTCAGGAAATAATCACGCCGAACATCCCGCGTGCATGTAAACTAGCCTGAATAAATTTTGACGATTTTCTGTCATAATGTTTTGCTCTGAAGAAATATATCTCGTAAATTTTCCATTTCAAAATCCCTCGTGCTGCGCACTCGGGATTCTTGTTGAGCAGCAAATTTACTTGACAAATTTCTCAGCAAAACATTCTGACAGAAACGTCAAAATTTTATCGGCTATTTTAATGCACTTGGGATATTACTGTTGATAATTGGCCATCGTCATGGATAAATGAAAATTTCATTTGGTGTGGCTTACGTAAAATATTCCCAATCGTTGCCCTTTATTGACCAATGAAACTTGATACGGGATAACCAGCCTTTAAGGAGCTGCATTGGATGAGAAAATATTTGCCGTAAATCTCGTTACCACTAAACCGCCTCAGACGGACCAATTCATGGCCCGGTGTACTATACCCTGCATAAACATATAATCTGGTCTTTGTTTTCAGAGGTTTGCCACAATCGAGTGTCAGAAATGGTATATGATATTCTAAACAATACATTTTGTAACATAATATCAGGATGTACAGCCGTGAATTTTGTAGTAGGTATACTGTTAACTTCTTTTTTGTACAATAGGAGGGTGACTGTTTCGTATATGTAAATACGGATTTTTATTGTGAAGATGGCTGAGCCGTTAAAGTCAAACTCTATCTATTTTTGGATTATTGTTCATTGACTCCCTTAAACAATCCTGTAAATTTATTAAGTAGTTAAAAAATTAATTGGAAATAAAATAAAAATAATTTCAAAATTAACTATTGTTAAAATTCTTATAATCACCATGCTTGAAGCAAAATCGTCCATACCACTTCCCTGATTCCATAATCAGGTAGTAGAGGGGGCATTTAATGTGAATTTAATTTCGGCAATTATTGGCCGCTAATAAATAGGGCATTGCAAGCTTTTTCAATTCAGTTCCTAAGAGCTTTTCGTTGAGTGTTAATCATTCTGCAATAGTGAACTTATGTTTTAATTGGTAAAGGCCATAAGGTTAGTTGCGATTACGTAAGTTTACAAGAAAAGTATTTTCTATTATTCAATAAATAAATTGTATTACTGTTTTTCAGAAAACGATTATGAACTTTAATTTCGTCAGTGGAAATAGCGCCTTGGGGCTACCGCTGGACGCAAAGGAGGGTGTTGTGGTCAAAGAGGGGTGGATATATAAAAGAGGCGAGTTTTTGAAGAACTGGTCCGCAAGGTATGTCTTTGTATTTTTAAATTTTTTTTAAATGTATAACATTTTTTTCAAAATTCCCAACAAACTATTATTTTAAACTTAAATTAGTAGTTTGCGCTTACATCTCAATTCTTCATTGATCTCTACGAAATTTAAATTTTTGGTATATTTTAATTTAAAATCATTTTTGTTACAGATATTTTATACTGTTAGATACCGGATCGCTAATTGGCTTCAAGGATAAACCAGAGGTTAAGACAACACCTAATGCGGTTCACCATTTCACCGTCCTAGGCTGTCAGGTCACACCAGTTGATAGGCCCAAGCAGTACATTTTTTCCCTCAAGGTCCTCCAATCTACCACCACAGTTGAAAGAATGTTCTATGCAACTACCGAGAACGAACGGTAAGTTAAAAGAATCTACTACGCGATAACAAAACTTTGCTTGACTTATTGTTTTAAATGTAATGTTTACAGAGAATCCTGGATCGTTGCTCTAGAAACAGTATCTGGCACATTTTCAAAACAACAGCCGCCAATAAGCTTAGCCTTAGCTGCTTTATCAGTGGAAGATTTGTACAAAAAATCATTGGAGCAATCCTTTAGAGACGAAAAAATAACGCTTGAGACCTTTGAACTTCTCAATGTATTAGGAAAAGGCGCTTTTGGGAAAGTGATTATGTGCAGAAACCGTTCCACAAGAAAAGTCCTTGCCATGAAGGTGATGAAAAAGCGCATGCTCTTGCAAAACGGAACCCTTCACCATATTGCAACAGAGCACAGGGTTTTAAAAACTACATGGCACCCTTTTCTTACGGTAAGTTTACTTTCAGTTTCTCGAGATTTTTTAATGTAACATAGCAATTTTAGTCTCTGGAATATTCCTTCCAAACCACCGAACAGTTGTGCTTTGTTATGGAGTATGTAGCTGGTGGTGATCTGCTGTTCCATTTGGAGAAGGAAGGGAGGTTTTCTGAGGACAGAACTAAGTTTTACGCAGCAGAGGTTACTCTGGCACTTTCATATCTGCATTCTCTAGGAATTATTCACAGAGACCTAAAAATGGAAAATATTTTACTAGCTGTAGATGGGCACGTAAAGATTGCAGATTTTGGACTTTGCAAAGAGAATATAGTTTATGAGCAGACCACTTCGACATTCTGCGGAACTCCAACGTATATGGCACCGGAGCTGGTGGAACACGAAGTTTACGGAAGAGAGGCTGACTGGTGGGCCCTCGGTGTACTTGTTTACGAGATGGTAAGTTTGAATTCTACATAATTATCAGCTATCCTATATAACTAAAAATATCTTTCTTAAAGGTATGTGGAGTGACTCCGTTTTATAGTTCCGACAACGACGAGCTTTATTGGTTGATCATCAACAACGACATTGAATTTCCAAATTATATCACCTACACAACAAAGTGCTTCATAGACGATTTGCTGATCAAAGATCCCAAAATCCGGCTTGGTGGCGGTCGGGACGATGCCAGCGAAGTGATGTTCCATCGATTCTTCGAAGACGTTGTATGGACAGATCTGCTTGAGAAAAATGTAAGTCAAGTAAGAGACGTGTAAAAAAGAGTTAGTTTAACTGTAATTGCTTTTTGTAGGTAACACCACCTTTTATACCCCATCTGACTGAAGACACCGACACTCACTTTTTTCCTGCCCAGTTTACAGGCAGTGAAGTGACAAGATCTGAAGCACGTAGCAGTTTAGGGTCAACTGCACTTGAGTACAATTTCCTCGACTTCAGTTTTCAAGATATTCCTCTCTAGTCTGATGTTGATGCGAGGTCTACTTATTGTTGTAGACCAGTGTAGAGGCGGATTTTGAATCGACCGTTGCGATAACCAAAGTCGCAAATATATTATTTTTGACGACCATATATGTGTAATCTGTAAATAGCGTAACTGTGGATTAGGCCTACTGGGGAAACCACATTAAAAAAACGAGCCAAGTACTTTACCTCTAGGGTGGTGTGGAAACAAGTACAAGAAAAATAAAGACATTTGGTCGTTTGCTATTTGTGATTTATTAATAATATAATCGTTGCTAAAATTCCATTTAATTAATATAATAATAGTCTGATAGATCTACGGAAGTATATTTATTTTCGCAGATCATATCCAATATGCATCTCGTAATACAGGCATTTTTATGTGTATGTGATCTTGTTTCCTTCTAAAATGCTTCACTGCTAGTTATATCTGTGCTTGCATTTCATGATCTTTTCTACTCGTACAACTTTCATTTCTACGTTGTTTGTAGTTCGTTGGGTCCTTCGAAGTCACCATGCATTCCTTGTTTTTGTATATTTACAATCATGTTTATTGCTCTCGCTATACACTTAAGTAGTTCTCGCTATCAAAATCAATCGTATGCATATTATATTGAAGAAGTTGTTGCCCATTCTATATCACTTTGGAAAATTTATTACTACTTTCTTCGTTATCGGATTAAATAAGAATGAACTGAGAAAACCCCCGTGTCTAATTCCTGTGTTAATTGACGAATTTATAGTTTGATGATGTCTTTCTTTCATTTGTACAGTAATTGTTAATATTGAAGATAATGTGGTGCCACTTCATATTGGTTCTCGTTTCACTTCGGATTGCAGTAATATACTGTTGCTTGACCCTGACAACGAAGTGTTGTACCTCTATAATTTACACGGTTAAGTGTGTGTTCTTTCTAGAAGATCGGAATGGTTGAGCTAAATTTCCAGCCGCTGCGGGATATGCAAATTGCAGTTGGTTTATTATACTTTCGAGTAAGTTCGTAAGTTTTTGTATTAGCGACATTCCTACGATTTTTCAATATTGTTATCATGTGTCTTACCTAATCGGTCTTTAGTGTAATTTATTTTTCTTCGTTGTTTTCTTGACCTCTATCGGTTACGTTAATATGTTCACCTTCTTCTTGTGTGTATAGATCTTTGAAAATGTTTTCCTGTTTGACGGTGCGGTTGTCTCAGTTGTGTTCCTTACATATTTTTTCCTTCGAAATTGCTCAGATTTTCGTCCAGATTTCTTTCCATGCCCGTTGAAAACGTGTCTAACACCCGTATGCATACTCGTTCGCCAGCGGCTCGCCCGAGTTTCGTTATGAATAGTATGTTGGCGGCACTGTACGTCTATGTCAAATGTCGAGGTTAGCAGGTAAAATTTTGTGTCAGTTTCTGTCAAAACTGTTGGAAAACCTAACCTGCTAATTTCGAATTTGACATAGACGTACAGTGTCGTCAACATACTATTCATAACGAAACCGGGCGAGCCGCTGGCGAACGACTATGCATACGGGTGTAAGTATCGTTATTTAAGTGGTCTTATCATCGAATTCGCCGTATTTCCTTGCCTTGCATATATTTCGATTTTTCATGTGATCATTTTCGCATGTATTTTATGTATGTCATCTTTTTAATTTCGCTAGTTGCTTTGCTTCCAACTTGAAACGGGATTATTTTCTCTTTTAATCGTCTCTTCTGCTGCTTCTACATTATCGTTTTGAGATGTAGAGTTGCTACTTATTTTGCCTGCGTATTTTTACAGAGTTGTTTAGTGCTCTTGTGATCAAATGAGTAGTTGTTTAATTTTGTGTGCTGCGGTTCGGTTGGTCTAATGACTGGTTCTAATTTTTCACAATATCAGTTAGTAGTCGCTCCCTATGTTGGATGAGCTATAGCTTCTAGTATTTAAGTAAGGTGGGACACTTCGCTGGTGGTAATATAGTCGATGACAGACTATTGCGCTTTCTTACTATGCCAGGAGTATTTACGCAATGGTGGAATTCATAGCATCGCAACTCGTAGAAATTTTGACAATCGCTTATAAATAGATAGAAATTGCAATGCTAAAGTACTAATAACACCTTCAATCATTAACGAAAACATATTAATTCTGTCTTCCCAGGAATGATAAATCTCCTAAAATATGTGTTTAAAATGTTTAAAGTTATTATCATCTTAGTTCTGGCGAAATGATCGATGTTCATACTGTACAACCATCTCTTCTATTTCACTTTAAAGCGCACTTTTTTGTGACAATTACGATGGTAGGGAGACTTTCTTTAGGGACACTAATGCATAGGCAGTCCCGAAGTCTCCAAAGATTAGTGACGTTGTTGTATTTCTTGTAGCCTGGATGACCATCGGAATACTATTCTCATTCTCATATGGTAGATTGATTTAAGAAACAGTGAAGAAATTCTTTCTGTTTCAAGTTCACTATTTCTGCTTCATGTAATTATTGCCCAACAACTACGTCATTGCGATTGCTTGTTTTATTGGACTTGATTTACAGCGTTTTACAAAGAAAATGAAGAGAGCGTTTCACTAGCCTCTCCATATACATGAAACTACAGACTATTTCGCATAATTATACCGGGTGTCTTAAAATGAATTACATCTAGTATGCTGAATTTCCCATAATGCAATCTAAAATTTTACTTGAAATTGGCAAGACTGTAAGTCTATGTCAAATTCGAGGTAAGTAGGTTAGGTTTTGAGCCAGTCTGTGTCAAAAGCGACGCAAAACCTAACCTACTAACCTTGAATTTAAGGTAATTTTTTCACGTTTTTCTTGAATAACTCGAAAACCGCGGCTTCTAGCGAAAAATTGTCCATCTACAAAATTCAACTACATGACATATTCTACAAAAAAGGTTCTATTTACTTTTTTTCTAGGAAGAATAGTTTGCGAAATACAGGGGATGGAAATATGTCGGCTGGAATAGGATTGAGCATGTTCAAGTCAAGAACATTAATCTGCCGTAATGCATTGCTTGTCCGGTGTTGTCTGAAGGTGGCCTACTTCTGTGGCAGTGGGGCCGATTTAAGCCACTGAATCTCTTCACATGGTAAAAGAGGTGAAGCTGGGGTAATAAATTTTGTGCCTCCATGCTGTGAAAAGTATTCCAGCCATCAACAGTGGAGACATTGAAATCAGTATTGTAGAATACATATTGACAGAATGTTACACTTGGGGCCGGCTCATCATTATGGTAGACAGTTGATAGCTCCAGCTGTTGAGCTTCGTGATAAGTCCCACAGAATCCCAAACCAGCAAGTAGATTGACCAAGTTTTTTGATCCAAAATTTCTGTGAATGAACAAAGCGACAGCATGTAGGATAGGAGATATGAAAGATCGAGGGCGAATGGTAGCAATGAGAACATGGGATGTAGATGCCAGCTTCTTTTCAATTGTATGTTTTGCATTTTTTGCTGAAATGCAGTCCATGAAGACACGGAGTATACGAGGTACCATTTCCTCAGCCCCACTACACAATTTGTCACAAGGTGGAAAAACAGAATTGTCACACGCCATTGACTCAATATCTGCCAAGATTATTGCAGCTGCTTTTAAGAGTCTCTCCCGTTGTGCTTGTCCGCCTTTGCACCTTGAAGAGTACCACATATAATTAAAAAAATGTTCACCTGCACTACGAAAGCACAGAACAGTTTTTCTTGTGCGAATTTTGTTGACAACAATGCTCCCTCCATATTTTTCTTTCATTCTCACCTTGATTGTCTTTATATAAGATATTGTTCCCGAAACTTGTTTCAACAACTCGTTCTAGGAGAACTGGCAGTCGTCAGTTACTTCTATGTAATTGAATATCTCCTCCATTGATGCAGAAATTTCTTCATCCTCAGGGCGTCCTCTCTTTCTCGATGTAGATGCAGGGGCTCGAAACTGAAGGCTCGAACATTGTAAACTTTTCGCCGCAAATGTTGAGGTTTTCTCTTCTGTTTATCATGAAATTAATAGTCAATAGCTTTCGCACAAAACAGACAGTTAGTTTTAAAACCAAATTTCACTTCAGTTGAACGCAAACGCGGGGCACCATGTGACGTTGAAGGCTGTTGCTCTGAAAGAGCTTCTCTCAGAAATCTTTTAATTGAGTCAGTTCTGGTGTACTCCATTCTGCAAGAGTCATGAACAACACCGTGTTTCTTGTTCCTGAAGCCTTCGGCTTTCCCATCTTATGTTAAATCACCTGCACTCACCAATCCACTTATCCCTTTTGTACCAACGTTACATAGATGACTGACAACATCTCACTCACAAATTAAACACTTCTCAGCCATTGTTTATAGGTACCTACTTGAGGTAAAAAAATAATTTAATAACTGCAAATAAGTACCTACTCACATAATAAACTGAAAATAACTCAACTATATAAACACGAGCACAGTAAAGTTATTTTGTCGACTCACATAAGAGACGTGGACGCGCCCGGACGTGTGGCCGTTGGGTAGGTAGGGATGGCACAAAGGAGGGAGGTGTTTGACCTCATTCCAACCGGCAACCTACCTTCCCTCACGCATCTGTATGTACAAACATTTAATATTCCATCTGAACCCACTTTATTTAACATTAAACATTAATTTTATACCATTAAAACACTATTTTTCCATTCCCTGTATCACGCAAACTATTCTTCCTAGAGAAGAAACGAATAGAACCTTTTTACAGGGTCCGGCAACGCAGCGGGGGTGGAAGATATTTCTAAAACTATGAGAGTTACCTGAATAAATGTATATAAAAGTTATAGGTACGATGGTGGACGGTGTTGCACATTACTAAAATAGTTTTGATTATACAGGGTGGCTGAAAAAAGTGTGGCGAATCAAACTTACTTTTTTTTTAAATGGAATGCCTTATACTTGGGTAACTTAAAAGTTTTGTATTGAAATACTCATCATTTTTATATAAAGTTGTATGGGTCTAACGTCAACTGTTTTAGAGATATTAACGATTTAATACAAAAAAATGCTGAACTTCAGGTGGCTGCTGTAAGCAACAAAAAACAATTGAATGAAGGAAAACGTTACTAAAAAATTATAATTTTCCTGAACTATCTTTCGAGTGTAAAATGGTGGATCGGCTATACAGGGAGCTCAACATTTGCAAATTTAATTATTTCGAATTTTATTTAAATAGAACGCCCTGTGTATTTATGTATTTTTGAAAAGCCCTTTTAAGGGGCTTTATTTTGATATCGTATTTTATACCTCCTGTTTTTGAGATATGCGTGTTTGAACATAAAAAACAATTTAAGCACCTTAAGATGCTCTATTTCAATGGATAACGAACAAACGCCGTTAAAATAATGACTTAAACACTTGAGTTCTCCAAACAAAAGATAAAACTAAGTTTAGAAAACAAAAATCCAGCCACTACTCAATACTAGAAATAACGAATACGAAAAAAACGAAAAGAGCAGGCGAAAATTAAATCTGAAAAACGATTGAATTTAGGGATAGGAAATGAAATGTCAGTAGAAAGCTCATTTAAAGTACTTTTCAAAAATACAGGGATATAGAGGGTGTTCCAATGAAATAAATCAAAATAATAATATTTTTCTCCAACCACACGAATAAGACGCCATATTGTCGAATAATTTTTGTATAAAAAGTAAGGCATTTCGGGATTGTTGTGTTTGTAGGCCGTGGGTTTCTTTGATTGCAAAAACGTACGCTCCGATTATAATTATATATTGTTTTTTATCCCTTGAAATAAAGTAGCTTAAAGGGCTTAAGTTGCTCTTTACGTTCAACCACGCATATCTGAAAAACAGTTGAAGTTAGAGGTATAAAGTAACATATCAAATTAAAGATCATTAAAAGGGCTTTTCAAAAACACAAAAATATTAAAGCTGTTCCTTTTGGAAAAAATTCGAATTATTAAATTTGCAAATATTGAGCACCCTGTATAGCATTAATACCCAGATCCACCATTTTACACCTAAAAGGTAGTTCACGAAGATTATAATTTTTTGGTAAAGTTTTCCTTCATTCAATTGTTTTTTGTTGCTTACAGCAGCCGCCTGAAGTTCAGCATTTTTTTGTATAAAATCGTCAATATCTCCAAAACAGTTGACGTTAGACCCACACAACTTTATATAAAAATGATGAGTATTTCAATGCAAAACTTTTAATCTACCAAAATATAGGGCATTCCATTTAAAAAAAAGTTTGATTTGCCACACTTTTTTGAGCTATCCTGTATAATCAAAACTATCTTAGTAATGTGCACCACTTTCGTACCTACAACTTTTATATACATAATATTCATGTAACTCTCATAGTTTTAAAAATATCTTCCACCCCTACTTCGTTGCCGGACCCTGTATACAGGGCGATCTACAAACTAAAAACAACGGGAATAGACTGGCAGAAATTCCACCCGATTTTCAAAAACAAAGTAATTCAAAAATATCACATACTCTTAGGATAACTTTTTAACTGCTTGACTATTTCTTCGTTTTTGTGTACTGCTTCAATGTGGTTGGGCAACTTAGCTAGCAATTTTATCAGAAAATGCAGAATTGATGTCTAGTTTTGCGATCTCCTTCTTTACCAGGGACAGTTTCAGTAACAGCACAATCCAAACGAGGTTTCATAACATTTGGTATTACAGCTTTGATATCGTCAATGGTTTGTAATAGACCTTCATTGTCTTCTTGGAGTTGCAAAACACATCCTTTGCTAGTAAATATAATCACATGTTAGAGTTGTTTGCAAAATTAATTAAATTCGTAAGATTCATAGGAATAAACTTATGTACCTGTCATTTGGCTATCCAAGTCCGGAATTAATTTTAAATTGACTCACTTTGCGTTTTTTTACTTGTAACCACGTGTCTGCAATCTTCTCTGCTAGAAGTTGCCCCTGGAACTCGCTTGATCTACAGCTTCTGTGTTGATGTCTTCCAATTATAACTATAGTTTTTCAACCTAGATAACGTGCACTAATAATCACTTTTAACATTGTTCTAAATAAATTCTACCCAGAGTTTGTTAATTTTTACATTAATTCTGAAAGAATAATTTTATATCTGTCACAATTTATAAATTTTTTCACCCGCCTCCTTCTCTCTTATCAAAACATAAACAATTTGTTCTTTAATTTCTTGGCACTCTTTTTCAGAAGGAACCTTTATTAATTACCAATTTAAATCAATCTAGTTAAACTTTTGACAAGTAATTTTTTTAGGTTATCAGTATTTATCTATCATTTTGTAAACATATTTGAATATTTCCTAGATTATAAACAAACAGTCACACTAACAAAAGTAAGTTATACTTCAGCACGTTGCAACATTCTGCAATGTATCTCATATAAATAATAAACAATTTTAAAAGGTACAAACCACTTGCTTTGGGCCATTCTATTGTCAAAACAGTGCATTGAATGAACATTTATACGTTATTCATTATCGATACCAATTTATATTATATTAATTGACTTTCTTTTATTTTTGCATGTGTTATACCAATCTTGGCCAGTTTTAAGTGATTCAACCTTTTATAGAATATTTTTCTTTTTACCATTCTAATATCATTCAAAATATCATCTTCCTCCGACAAATAGTTTTTGAATTATACCGCCAACAGGAAGACAGACAGACAGACTGGCGGAATTGAGAAAACCTGATTCGTCATCTAGGGACCCTGAAAGGTGAAGATCTGAAGAAGTCTCGGAAGGTGAGTTTTTCGAGATTACAATACTTCCTTCGTCTTTCAGACGAGGGAAGTAAAAACTGATAATTTTAAAGAATTTGAGTAGAATTTAAATTATTATTAGTTTATTACCCAAACTGCTAAATTAATTACTATTTTTAAAAATTTCTATTACGGAAAACTTAAAGAGTTGGCAACGCTGATGAGAGTAGTTCTTTTGTTTGAGAGGTGGTGGTTTATGTAATTGTCAATCATTTTTACTGCTAGATCGTCTGGGTATTGTTTTGTGGTCTGGGTATTAGCTGTTTGTTCGAAGTTCACATTATTAAATTTAATGTAAGTAAACACATTAGAACTCAATTACAGGAAATTTTAAAATTGTAAGTAAACATACGCAACTGCACCTAACTAAATTTTGATAGCCGTTTTGTTTTCAGAATCGCAATGGACGTGAAGCAGGAATTACTTGACAATAATTTGTGTAGTGCAACAGCCACCACCTTACATGAACCACTGATGCAAGTTGAAGAAAATAAAGTAGTTGCAAACATACGTGTACAGCAAGATGTTATCGAAGGCACTGTCGACAGCACAACTTATCACAGATTGAATATTAAACAGGAGGAAGTTTATATAAAAGACGAATTTCCTTCTGCCTGTGCAGCAGACGGAAGCATTTTAGAAGGAAGGATTGTTTGCAAAGTCTCAGAAACTCCAGCAACAGACAAGAGTTCGTGGTCTTTTTACTCCAATAAAGCAGTAGCAAAACATGACTTAGTTAACAATATGAAAACAGATGCATGGGAAAAACTTTATTCATGTTCAATTTGCGAGTATAGAACAAGTAAAAAAGGTCGTTTAGTCCAACATATGAAGTTACATACAGGAGAAAAACCTTATTCATGTTCAATTTGCACGTATAAAACTGTTCAGAAAAGTGGCTTACTTCGACATATGAAAATACATACAGGAGAGAAACCTTATTCATGTTCAATTTGCAAGTATAAAACTGTTGAGCAAAGTACTTTAGTTCATCATATGAAGATACATACAGGCGAAAAACCTTATTCATGTTCAATTTGCGAGTATAGAGCAAGTAAGAAAAGTACTTTAGTTCAACATATAAAGATGCATACAGGGGAAAAACCTTATTCATGTTCAATTTGCGAGTATAGAACTGTTCAGAAAAGTACTTTAGTTCAACATATAAAGAAACATACAGGAGAAAAACCATATTCATGTTCAATTTGCGAGTATAGAACAAGTAAGAAAAATCATTTAGTTCAACATATGAAGATACATACAGGAGACAAACCTTATTCATGTTTAATTTGCAAGTATAGAACTGTTCAGAAAAGTACTTTAGTTCAACATATGAAGATACATACAGGAGAAAAACCTTATACATGTTCAATTTGCGAGTATAGAACAAATAAGAAAAGTCATCTAGTGCAACATATGAAGATACATACAGGAGAAAAACGTTATTCATGTTCAATTTGCGAGTATAAAGCAGTTTACAAATGTAATCTAGTTCAACATATGAAGATACATACAGGAAAAAAACCTTATTCATGTTCAATTTGCGACTATAAAGGAGTTCAAAAAAGTGTTTTTGTTAACCATATGAAATTACATACGAGACAAAAAAAAGTAGTATGATAATCTCGGGGTGCTGTCGCTAGTTCAAGAACTTCTGCAGTGAGAAAATTCAACAACTGTTATACCTACATATTTTCCTTGGTTATACCTTATTCAACAAGCAAGGTGCCTGATAAATAATAAATTTTATGTTGTGGATTCTCCTAATTTCTCTTTTTGAAAATGCTTCTGCTTCTACTCGTGTATCATAAAAACTAATGTAAAATTAAACTTTATTGTAAATGAGTATGCAGCACTAATAAAATCTTAAATTTTGGTGTATCTTCTTCAAGAAAAAATTGCAAAGTGTAAAACTAAAATTAATACGAAACTTGGCGCGATAACGTTAATAAAGCGACAAACTAGCAATTTCGCTGTAAATACGTGCCAACTATGACCTCTTTGTTTACTTCTTTGGATTATATAAAGGAAAAATACCTGCAAGCGTGCAAAGTGTGTATTTCTATTTGTAGAGTTTAGAATATAAACAAAAATATATTGGCTTCTGCAAGGGCAGTGTTCAAATTAATGCTTGAACTTGGGATAAGTGAAATTAGTAAAATCATACAGACACAAAAGTGCGTTCATTAGAATATAAAGCTAATTGGCACATGCTGTGGCTAATTACAATATTTGTATACAAGACTCGGCTAGCATCAGCTTACTGGGTTGTGTTACTTTACGTTAAGAAAGTTTTATGCAGACTACCGCATATTTAATGCTATCACTAGGTCAAATTTACACACATTGTTAAGCTGCTAAGCTTTATTATGCGAAAGTCATGTTTTTGTGTCTGTACCAATACTAAGTTTTCAGTTCAAAACGCAGCAACATGGCACACATGCAACTGTATATAAAGACTGTGTTTAATAATTTTTAATATACTTATAAACTCTAAAGTGTATTCACTTGTGATCGATGCAGCCTAAGAATGTCTAAGGGGTAGTTAGGCCTGGGTACTCCAGTCACATTTTATCAAAATCGAATACGCGAAAGGTCACGCCCCGAGCCGAGCGCTCAGATAAGAAAAACAAAACCTAAACAAATATAAACATCTGTGAAGCCGGAACGTGAGATGTGCCACGGACACACGGACACACATTAAGGAAAATTATATTATAGATAGAAATAAAAAAGTTTTAAAATTGTTCACATCTGTATTATTATTTTTTATTATAGCCACGCCCAATGTTACTGCGAAGTTCTACTACATAGCAAATAGTACGCGCTAGTACGCAGAGTCTTGAACCATTTCAGCATCTTGTACACTTTAATGTTAATTTGTAATTAGATAAAGGTGTTAAATTCGATATTACATAAAAAAAATTTATATAACTTTAGAAGATGTATTGCTTATATGAGTCATTCTTATTATTACATTTATTAGCTCTTTGAACCCTTAACCACAGACATGGAGGTTTCAGGACGTAGACACTGACGTGCGGTATGTCATACCATTGCCTATTATTCTTTGTTTTTAATGCTAATCTGTCCTATATCACTGTATTTGTTTTTTACATCAATTACTGAATTATTCTTCACACTTGTGTAGGATACAATACGACTCAAAAGAAAATTAACTTTATTTTTTCGAAAAAATTATAAATGTATGCATAATATTAAAAGAAATGTTGGACATTGCCACAAAATCCTGTATAAACTTAATTACAGCAAAAATTGAGTACTGGTCACTATCAAACGGTAAAATAATGTTTCAAGTAACAAATTAATGATATTAATTTAAAAAAAGATTAGAATAGAAAATATTGACAACAATTGCACTGCTTTTAACTATACCAACTATAGGAACGTAGTCACTGACATGCGGTACATGATACCGCAAGAAAACTTTACGTCAACGTAATTAAAAAACTAAACGCATACTGAAACTGCAGCAGTTGACAATAGGTACAGTTACACACCACTTGAAGGTACACAGATGGTTTTCTAGGAAGCTTTTGTAAAACTCGTTTTACAACAGAATGCGGTATAGCATACCGCATGTCAGTGGTTAAGGGTTAAAGGAGTTCTGAGAATTGCAGGTCATCTGATCGGCCGCTCCACATTATTGTTCATAGTTTATTTTGTTTACTCATGAAACGTGCTTTAATAGCAAATATAAGAACTGGAGCGAAGATTTTATTAGGAGGAACGGGGCAATGTAAAAAAATGATTAAATGTGAATAGGTACCCTTTGAGTTGTTTAGTCGATATGTATCTTTACTTTTGTGTTAAATCTTCAATAAATATATTTTAAAAGGATTTATTTGGCTAGCTGTTACATTGTCTAAACTAAGTAACTTTTCATTTTCCGTACCTACAGGTTGTCCGAAATCCGTTTCGAACATAGGAAATTAATGAGTGCGACAAGGAAGACATAAACAAAATGAGTAGCAGGACAAAGATAGAATGTAATCATGGCTAGCTAAATTTTTAAACTAAAATTAAGTCAATGAAACAAACAGACACTTCTGTCAAATATTTTATCTGTGATTGAGAGTATGTATAAAGTGAGGTTTAAATTTTAAATATACTATTGTTTACTATTCACATAATTATTTTAATTATTTAAACCTCACTTTATACCCTTAATCACAGATAAAATATTTGACAGAAGTGTTTGTTTGTTTCATTGACTTAAATTTACTTTAAAAGTTTACCTAGCCGTGATTTCACTTTATCTTTGTTTTGCTATTCATTTTGTTTATGTCTTCCTCGTCGCACTCATTAATTTTCTATGTTCTAAACGAATTCGGACAATCTGTATACATAAGTATATTTATTTATATTTTAAAGACCCCATTAATTTTTTTCATTACAATCCCGCATTACAGTGCTGCGTGGTACAGTTGGGTAAGCGCCAGGCTTGCATTAAGCAAGCCTTCGGTTCCAATTCCGAGGAGGTCGGAATTTTTCCGTAGCCTTGGCGATTGGAATTGGGCTCGGTGAGACCATTCACAGTTGGGCACCAAATTAAATGTGCTCTACTCAGAACCACAGACCTAAGAGATAGACTAACAAGGTTAACACATCACCAAGACACACACCGTACACAATGGTTGCTGCGCAAGCACCAAAAGCGCGCTTCAACTCTGTATCCCGAGTACGGGGCAAGTTGAGCATGGTACCTCCAGATGCCAGGGCATAAAGCGCCAGCCTCTACACGGGAAACTAAATGAGGTTACAGATAATACATACAAGCCCGCATTAATTTTTAGTACAAACAGCTGACACTAACACTGCCAGTGGCTACTACCAGTCTGCGAACAAGTGCAGCGCGGCAAGGACCTTAACCCTTCCTATAATTATAACGTTTCCTCTATTTTGCATCACCCAAATCTAACTGAGCCGCAAAACTTCCACATCCCGAATATCGACCCGTAGGAAGTCTCCAAACAGCGAATTTCACATAAATATTGATTTTAAAGTTTTTCTGATAATTATAACGTCTTCCCCATTATGCAACTCCCAAATTACCTGGGCCGCAAAATTCCCACATCTCGAATATCGATTCGTAGAAAGTCTCCAAACAGCGCATTTCACAAAAATATTAATTTTTAATTTTTTCTGATAATTATAACGTTTCCCCATTTTGCAACCCCCAAATCCAACGGGGCCGTAAAACTCCCACATCTCGAATATCGATCCGTAGAAAGTCTCCAAACAGCGCATTTCACACAAATATTAATTTTTAAATTGTTCTGATAATAATTATAACGTCTTTCCCATTTTGCATCCCCCGAATCCAACTGGGCAGCAAAACTCCCACATCCCGAATATCGATTCGTAGAAAGTCTCCAAACAGAGCGTTTCACACAAATATCGGTTTTAAAAGTTTTCTGAGAATTATAACGTTTCCTCATTTAGCATCCCCCAAATCCAACTGGGCCGCAAAACTCCCACATCCGGCAAATCTATCCGTAGAAAGTCTCCAAACAGCGCATTTCACACAAATATTAATTTGAAATTTTTCTGATAATAATTATAACGTTTTCCCCATTTTGCATCCCCCAAATCCAACTGGGCAGCAAAATTCTTAGAAACCCACAGATTCATCCACATACTGTTAAAAACAAAGCTCGATATTTTTTCCGTTCTCCCTGTTTATGCGAACATTTAATTTGCTGCAAATGCACCTCAGCTTTCTACCCCTGTAACCTAGCCCCCGTGCATCGCAGACCCCAAAAACCAGCCAGTACGATGAGCGTTGGTTCATCCTCTTTCCAACTAGCCCCAAATCACATTTGGATCTTTCAAAAAGTATGCGATGTAACAGCACCGAAAGCTTTCGTGTCCAAAAAATCATTTTAACCCCCGTATTTTCTCTCCATAAAACCTACATTTTCACAATCTTTCCAGAAAGTTCGCCCTTGACGAGGTCTTCAAAATGACACCAACAACATTCACCTGGTTTACGTACAACTTACAAAAATTAGCAAAAACTGTGTATTTTTCAAGCGTCACACAAATCGCTAAAAGAGCACCGTACTAGCGTCACGTCTCCAATTCGTTAAACATTTTCAATGTTAAAACATATAAAGAAAAACTACCAATTTTGCCCAAAAGCTATACGTACAACTTACAAAAATTAGCAAAAACTGTGTATTTTCCAAGCGTCACACAAATCGCTAAAAGAGCACCGTACTAGCGTCACGTCTCCAATTCGTTAAACATTTTCAATGTTAAAACATATAAAGAAAAACTACCAATTTTGCCCAAAAGCTAAACGTACAACTTACAAAAATTAGCAAAAACTGTGTATTTTCCAAGCGTCACACAAATCGCTAAAAGATCACCGTACTAGCGTCACATCTCCAATTCGTTAAACATTTTCAATGTTAAAACATATAAAGAAAAACTACCAATTTTGCCCACAAGCTATACGTACAACTTACAAAAATTAGCAACAACTGTGTATTTTCCAAGCGTCACACAAATCGCTAAAAGAGCACCGTACTAGCGTCACGTCTCCAATTCGTTAAACATGTTCAATGTTAAAACATATAAAGAAAAACTACCAATTTTGCCCAAAAGCTATACGTACAAATTACAAAAATTAGCAAAAACTGTGTATTTTCCAAGCGTCACACAAATCGCTAAAAGATCACCGTACTAGCGTCACATCTCCAATTCGTTAAACATTTTCAATGTTAAAACATATAAAGAAAAACTACCAATTTTGCTCAAAAGCTTTTCAGTTGTTTGCATTAATGTTTCACACAAACTGGCGGAGAAATCTTCCTGAGGGGTTATGTGGTTCTTGAGATGTAATGTTTACATATATCAGGCGGGACTAAACTACATTTTCCGATTTCCCTCTAACGCCAACGCGATTGCTGTCTTTACAAAAGCCATGCAGCTTCATGAGACCTTTGATATAATTTTGATTAAGTCACCATTAATTGAGCGGTTGCGGCAAAATTGCAAATTAGTAAAAATGGTAGAACCCGACAGCAATAGTTCGGCAGATCATTCCAAAGTAATATCATTTAAAGCATTTAGGAAGCAGATAGAGAAGGTTTTGGAAGGGGAGGTGATTTTTAAAAACGTTTTTAATACAAACCGAAGTATCTCGTGAAGGTTCATAATAATAAATTTTAATTAGATAAGCTGCTAAGTATATAAACAAAACACTGTATATAGGCAGTTGTGGTTGTTTTTACTTCAACTTATCTTAGTAAACAATTCCTCATATCCTATAACAGCAACCCAAATTTTCCTTTAATATACTTTTATGGTTCTTATGACTTATATGAATATTCTTATATTTTTTAAAATTTAATTTTACTTTTAATCTCAAGGTGTTATCAAACTTATTCTAAATCTTACCTTTTATCGTCACTGACGTAGCTCGCAATTGTTGACTCTTATCTCTTTGGGTTACTGTAGATTATAATTAGGAGATACACAATAAATATCTATAACAAATTGGTATGAGAAAATTTAATTATTTATTTATAACGATCTGTAATTCCAATATTCAGTAATTGTCTTAATTTGGTAGTTTAATATTTATGATTAAATTTAATTTTTTTTTGATAATAATTATACTGTAGGTTTACATATTATTCAATCACAGTTTTATATTTTTACAGTTTACAGTTCTTTAACGTTTACATAATCTTCAATTAACTCATATTTTTTAGTTACATTTTAGTGTCGTTAATATCCTGTTTTATTAATTTAATCAATTCAATAATTTTATATCGCAGTTATATTCTTTCATATTCTGCAATTTTACTCAGATTTGGTAATTAATTCTTTTAAAATTGTATCTACTTACATTTTTATACTCTACCTTCTTCGAGCTCTAAACTGTCCTTTTCTAATTTCGTTGCAATTCGTGGTCCGGGCAGTTCTTACATCTCGACTACAACCCTTCTTACAATGCGACTGCAACCTCCCCTGTACTTCGATTCGGACACAAATTTCATCGTCCGCACTCACAATCTTATTTACTGGGCACTTCTTAATTTTATGGCAATTTTTAATTGTACATACCAGAAATTATTTTATTTAAATTAAATATAAAAATTTACAGATTCATGTTTTTCATCCAAAGTGACGTTTTAGCTAAAATGTCATATTTTTAGGGTAAAATTTTCCCAAATTGTGCCTCTCGCCAATTAGCATCATTTTGTGCAACATTAATCTTAAAATGCTCTGCCATTCTTATCATAGCAATATGTTTATGGTAAAAGTCATAACCGTATAATAAAATTAATCTATTTCTATTAATTTTCAAGAATGTTAAGGAGGCTATGAAACGTATATTAAAAAATAAAACAATTAATAAAGGTATGGGGAGTAACAGATGCGAATAGAGCATAAGAAATTGATAATAAAGAATTATGGACACACAGTGAAAATACTATAATCTGATATACACATAAGGAAAACAATAACACGGAAAGACTAGAAACAGGATCATAGTGCTATCCACAAAAAAGGAGATATAAAGAAAATATGTTTAGGAATTGAGGAAGGGTTAAAGGGAAAGTAAAACAAAAATTAATAACAGACAAACGATATTGTAATGAAATAAAATGTCTGGCTCAGGGCCCATGTAGTGATCACACTCTAACTCTGATTCATCTACTTTATTTATAAATAGTGCCACGAAGGTAGCCCAGAGCCAGAATCGCAGCGAGAACAGTAGTGAATAAATCGAGTCAATTATACGAGTTCAGATAAGTCACAATGAAATAAAATATTGTTATGATATTGTACCTCAAGACTAATAATTAATTTATTAAAGTTAATCATACCTAAAGATTAATTATGTAATGATAAAATACCTAATTATTAGAACATTACATTTTATAAAAGGAAAATTTAAATACTGAAAGAGCAGGATAGCTATTTGAAATTTATTTAATAAATTCAAGATTTAATTCAAATACGCTAAATTAACTAATATTTTTAGAAAACAGTTTTATCATATGAAATAAGATATGATACTTGAAGTAGAAAAGATGGTTATTTGATAGTATCACAGAAGAATTCATAATTGATCTTAGATAACAACTAGTGCAAACTATAACATAATAATAATAATAATAATAATATTTATTTATTTTTTGTATTTACAAAATTTGATCAACAAATAAGCACAATAACTAAATAAACAAATGAACAATTTCCCTCACTTAAGTTCCATAAAGAAACTTGTGCGTGAGATTTAAAAACTATATATACACAACACTCCCGAGCACCCAAAATATGTACATGCATATATATATATATGCTAAGGCCGATGGGCAAAACCGGAAAGCTAAACAGAGTGCGACTTTAATCAAATATTTTATGTAATTCTTGTCTTGGATAGTTTAATAGCCATAGTTTAATTTTATTTATATACTTTTTATATGTCGTTTCATTTTTTATATGTAAAGGTAATGTATTAAAAATTTTTATGTATAAAAATTTATAACTTCTCTTACCATGTTCTTTCTTGACAGATGGAATATTGAGAATTTTATTGGTTTTATTTCTGGTAACATATATGGTTTCCTCAATTTGACTATTAGCCAAGTTTGGTTTGAAAAATAATTTTTGTAAAACTATTTTAGAAAATAACTGTCTAATATCCATGACTTCTGCTTGCGTGAAGAGTTCATCTGAATTAACTCTCCATTCTTTTCGCAGTATTATTTTTAAAATAAGTTTTTGTGCAACTTCTAAATTATAAAGTGTGGACTTATATACACCCCCCCAACCTATAATACCATACGTTAGATGCGTTTCAATTACAGCTTTATAAATTCTTTTAAGTATAACAACTGGCAGAAATTCTCTTAACTGTTTAAAAACATAACAAAAACCACGTATTTTTTTAACTAGTAATGATATATGTGCATCCCACTTTAAATTAGAATCAATAGTGATTCCTAAATATTTAATTTCTTCTGATCTTGCTATATAAACTGAGCAGTTACATTGTTTAAGATCACAGTCTAGGTTATGTATAACTATTTTATTGTATTTTGGAAGCGAGTTTTTGTATGATGCAAAAGCAATAAATTTGCTTTTTTTGATATTTATTGTTAATAAATTACTATCCAACCATAATTTAATGTATTTTAAGTCCTCGGTTACTTTATTTTCCAGGCTAGCCCAGTCTTCAGCATCATAAACAATCACCGTATCGTCTGCGTATGATATAATTTGCCCTCTTCTATTGGCCATAAGTAGATTATTTATATATATTAAAAATAAAATTGGCCCGAGTATGGTGCCTTGTGGCACACCATTTTTAATGATTAATGGATCACTTAGTGTGTTACCAATTTGGACGTGTTGATTTCTATTGGTTAGATAATCCTCTAAAAGTTTATTTGCATTTCCTCTGATCCCCACCGAATCTAATTTTTCCAACAATTTTGAATGACTTACTGTGTCGAACGCTTTAGCTAAATCCAAAAAAACCGCTATGGTTGGTTTACTGTCATCAATATTGGTATAAATTAGGTGAGTTAATTTAGCTATCGCATCTTGTGTACTTAGTTTGGGTCTAAAACCGAACTGATTATCTGACAGTAAATGATTTTGTACAATAAAATTTTCTAATCTAGATTTTAGGACATTTTCAAATATTTTTGCTAAATTTGATATCAAAGATATCGGACGGTAATTTTCCAAAAGCTGCTGATCGCCTCCTTTATGAAGAGGTTTAACTACTGCAGTCTTAAAGTGATCTGGACATACAGATGATTCAAAAGAAATATTTATGATTTTCATAATAGGTAATGAGATATATTCAGAAATTTCTTTTAATATAGTTGCAGTGATACCGTCTAGACCCGGAGATTTATTACTTTTCAGTTGATAAATATATTTTTTAATTTCCATAACATCAACAGGGCCAAGAAAAATAGTTTTATTGCATTTTATAAGTGTCTGATTATCCACTTCCACATTGGGTATGATTTTTTTGGCCATATTATCTGCAACGTTAATATAATATTTATTAAATTCATTAGCTAGTTGTTTGGCATCGTTAATTACTTTTTGATCAATCTTAATACTTTTTATGTTAGTAGTCTTGCGTTCTTGATTAAGAGAATTTTTAACAGTTTGCCACATTGATTTAGTATCCCCTGGGTTTTTATTAAATTGATTTTTATAATAACTACTTTTTGCCTTAGATATTAGACCGTTAATTCTATTTCTGTAAAATTTATATTGCCGTAGCGCTTCTTCATCTTGAAATTTTTTATATTTCTGAAAGAACTGATCCCGAATTGTTATAGACTTCACTAGGCCATTAGTTATCCAAGGTTTTCTATGAACTTCAATTTTTCTCTGCTTGACTTCCACAGTACTTAATTTTATGTAATTTGTAAGTTTGTTTAAAAAATCATTTGTTATTTTATTTAAATCCCCCTGCTTGAATGTTTCACTCCAACTCTCATTAATTAAATATTCTTTAAGTTTTGTAAAATTTACTATCTTCTTAGATTTGTTTTTAGAAGTATGGCATACAACTTTTAAAGAATTGATACACAATAATATCGGAAAATGATCAGTAATTTTAGATTCCAGAATGATTGAGATTAATGCATTGAAATCAGACTTAGTTTTTATAAATATGTGGTCAATACAAGATTTTGCTGTATTTTCAATTCTGGTGTAATCGTTTATGCATGATACAAATCCACATTCATACAAAGAATTCAGATAAGAGTTTGCCATTAGTGTATCGCGTAATATGTCTATATTAATATCTCCGATTATAATTTCCTCTTGATTAACACACATTTCATGCAGGTACGATTTAAAATTTTCTAAAAAACTATCTATATTCGTAGACGGTGGTCTGTACACAACTGTTAGACAAATGTTTCGATTTTCGAATTTTAAGTGTAAACGCAAACATTTTATTACTCCAATACAAACTACTGAATGATGAAAATTTATTGAGTTTTTTATAAATACAATTACACCATCATTCTGATTAATTTCGCCGTTATTATAAACAACAGTGTAGTTTGAATAAATGTGAAAAGCATAGACGAATAAATATTTTGAAATATATTGTAATGTAAATTAATACAGGAGTGTTGGTTTTAAAAAATGTATGAATAAATATTACTATGGTGAATTGTAATTAAGAAATAACAATTAATTTTTGATTCAGAAAATCTACATGTAAGATTTGGTAAAAAGCAAAATTTGAAAATAAACCCCTTATTAGAATGAAGTTTCTTATGGAAATAGTATAAAAGGGTACAAGTGATAATATAAATAAAGTTACAAATGGACTACAGGCGAAGGAATAAAAATAATAATATTACAAGAAAGTGAACAGCTACGATCAGCAAAATAGTCTTTTTATATTGGCGATGTGAAGTCTGCGGATTATTTGAATGAACTGCATGGGAGTCATTATAGGGGTAAACACATTTACACCTGAGTTGAATTTGAATGCGTACTGCATTGGAGTTACTGTTGCATGAAAGCTGTTTTCTTGGGTTGCTGTGTGAACCTGTATCCGTATTCTATTCATCGTTTCAGTTTGCTGACTGTTCTTCGTCGCAGATTTAAGTAAGGCGGAACCTGTAGAGTAGTAAGTTGTACAATTGGGATCTTTGTTGGAGCTATAGATGAAGTAATTAGTAACAGCGGCTGTTATACATGGTTAATAGGAGCCTTACGTACCTGGCCATTCCTGGATACCGGATTAAGCAGACAGCAAGTAAAAGAAATCACAGGTATATGTAGAAAATAAACAATAATAAGTTTTAATAATGAGCGAATAAGATATTTACAAGCGTACTTACCATTATCAACATTTAAAACAATATTAATCGCAAAAGATATGAGTTCAGCTAACCTTTCATATGAATAATTTGACTTTGACAGTTACAGAAGTGGCATTTGACAGAATTCTCATACCACCAATTAACCATGAAGTATAATAATTTTAATAATCAAGACAATAGTAAAGAATAATGAATGCAAATAATTAATCATACTTTATAAAGCATGAATCTAATATGATTTAGTAGTAAATGTACTACCAAAGCTAGTAAACGAAATAAACTCAACAAAAAATAATTTAATTGAAGGCATAATATTTTTACATAAATTTATCTGAACAAAATTGTATCTAGTTAAATAAAAATAAAATTATAACATAGCACTCAGTGAGGCTATTTTAATATAAATCCAATGTGTTTATGAATAACCACATTAAAAATGCTGTTTTGGGGCGAGAACAGCGGATCCTGGAGTTCTGGGCGACTAATGAATATAGAAACCCAACAGGTGATTCTTCGAGGTTCTAAAGTGGCTGCTCTGACTCGAATAAGAGGCTAAAATCAAGCAACTGTGTTTTACCTCAGCTTGCTTAAATATGGTTGTTAGAAAGAAATCAGGGCCGGGGATGTGGAAGTAAATATCTGGTAGCGAGTTTGGGCTGGAATTCCGGGACTTCCTTAGTGATCGTCTCCAATTTGCTCGATGCTGCAGCAGCGCGAGACTCCAGCTGGCTGCAAGCTGGAATTAGTGTGTCTTGCGATGTTCACATCGGGACTAGCGACTTGCTCGTCACATACGGTGTGGCTATCCGCCTAACGTCGGGGTTTTCAACTCAACTCAAATTACGTGTTACACTCATTAAAGTCTATTTCAGAAAACAAAGACTTCAGTAGCTCACAATATGTTTATTTACAAATTATTCGTCTCGGGAGCAATCTGTTCGCTACCGATGTCAGTTAAAATCTGCCTTCACTAAAATTCCCGCTTTTATAAGAAAGCTTGCGGGAGGCTATTTAGGTCATGGAAACCTCAGGACAAAATCGGTCCCACGCATAGTGGCACGTACAAGTAATAATGTTTACTATATAGTTCCGACCCTATTTGCCCTGCGAAATTCCTATTACCCGTCCGGCATGTACTTCCAAGAACAGATAATTTGCCAAACTCGTCCTTACATAAATATATTTTATTTCAGACACTAAATAATATTAATTACTAACGTTCATTCTCATTATAGTCTAGTGTTTATTATGTTACAGTTAGGATTCCTAACAACGGACAGGATACTTCAGTAAGGTAAGCCTAGGAAACGCACATCTTATTAGGGCTAGACGATATTGAAATCTTGGTAACGATTATGGATAACTGAGTAATACCGACATATATAAATATCGACGATGTATTAAGATGGTTTTATGCCCACAGTAATTCTAGTGTCTTAATTAACATAATGAGAAGGTCAACATGAGCACGGAAATTAATATTTTATTTCTTGCACGATGGTCAGTGTTTTACGTTAATAAATGCGCTTGAGATGAGCAGCAGTAATTATTGAGTGAGGAAAAAAAGGTTAGCATGAGATAGGACAAGTTTCAGAAGCGGTTAAGTTCAGAGTTCCGTAATAATAAACGTTTGAAATGACAAATGCGGTTTAATTTCTAGCTAACAGGTTTGAATTAATAACGTCAAGAATGATATGAAAATAAAATAATACAAAGTGATCTGTAAAGTACAAGATTATATAAGCGCTATTTATTAAATGTTTATAATCGTACAAATGGCAAAAAAAACTGAAGGGCTATTTGAAAGCAGTGCGATCAAGAAAGCTATTGCAAAGAGCGATATAGAATAAGGCGACCGATGGGAAAACACAGACAATAGTGAAGTGGTAAATAAACAAAAATGAACTATTGCATTAAAAGCAAAGTGCCAAAAGCAAGTGAACAGTGATATTTAGGCGAAGCAAAAGACAATTTTAGCAGTTACGAAAAACTTGATATCAAACTTATAGTCCTTAAGCTACTTATGTTATCAAATTTTACTACCTTTAAACAAAAACTTATTGTAGTTGCTTAGCAACGCGACTGGCAATTGTTAAACATTGACAAAATCATTGTGGTTGTTACTAGTTGTGTTGGCAATGAGCTCCACGCTTCAGAGCATCACTACTAAAGGTAGGAATTTGGCAGAGGGATCACGTGGCAGCAGCTCTGGGAGAGCCAGAGTTCTTCAAGCTTACACATTTTCTCCAGCGTCTTTCCAGCTTTCCAGACCCTTTCCAGTTCGAATAATTGCGATAGCGTCCTAAGATTCTGTGGTTTGGGAAACCGTTTTGCAGGAAGCAGGACAAATGCACATCGCGCGTGGTTTTTTTGTTCGTCTGTCAAATAAGGTTAACCAATGGCCACGTTACATGCAACAGTAATTACCTGATGTGTTTTTGCTATTTTGGTGTTGAAAATTAATTTTTCGGGCTAATCTTGCCAGCACCAGTTTGTTTTGTAGCAGTGAATTTTTTAGGTTAATAATCTGCCACAGCAAATTGAGCAGTTATCGTAATTATTGAGTTAAAGTGTCATACAGGGAAATTATTTGTCATACAAAGCTTTACTAACCGACTCACTTGAGGTAAGATTGTTTTATGTTCTCCGGAGCTAGCCCAATATTTATTGCAAATAAATAAAATAAAGAAAGAGCTATAAATCATTTACCTTGATAATAATAATTACAAACTTTTCATTGGCTCTGAGTTTTGGCTAATAATTCAACTATTGCAACCCGTGAACTTAAAAAAGTGTGGTGATTATACCCTTAAGCTTTGTTTCAATTAAACCCAGATATTTTATAAATAAAAAGGGCGAGTTTATCATTACAGTGTATCACTATATCTAAATATCGATACATATCAATAAGTATCGATAGTTATATAAATATCGATACTTATTGATAAACATCCATAAATTATTATCAACATTATTTAGAAATAGTACTTATATGTAGATATCTATAAGATAGATAGATCGCGCATAAGCTACAACCTTTCTACGTACCTGTTAGTTCGTACTTATTGTAATATCTACATTTAATGCTCACCCAAAATCTACTCTGAAAAAATGCCCCAACAATTCATTAGATCCGCCATTAACCCAAAAATAAAACTTAAACATGAAACAAATTCAACAAGTTGTAAATAATGCCTCACTAACATAATCGCAGCAGGTTGAAAGACGAGTTGAAAATGTTAAATAGTAAATTTTCCAAAATCTACGAATGACTACTGAAGCAAATGTAACCATATGTAAATATCAATATGTCTGTACGTACTATGTATGAATATACGGTGTGTTCAAAAAGGAATTATATAAGGGCTGGCAACGGAAAATAAAAGTAATGTCAACAGCAAGCTTTAGGATTCATTAACTGTCATTACTGTTGTTGTAATTGTAATTTTATAACATGTGAGTAAATGAAAATGAAATCAAGCTTTGCTTTGGAATATTTGTTTTGTGAATACTATGTTGGTGACACTGTAAGTCTATGTCAAATTCGAGGTTAGAAGGTTAGGTTTTGCGTCAGTCTGTATCAAAACTGAAGCAAAACTTAACCTACTAACCCCGAATTTGACATAGACTTACAGTGTCACCAACATATTATTCATAAAACAAACATTTCAAAGCCAAGCTTGATTTCATTTTCGTTTGCTCACATGTTATTATACGCTGATAATGTGATTGAAAATTCTAAAGAATGCTGTCTCTAAAGCTTTCTGTTGACCTTAGTTCTAATTTCCATGGCCAACCCTTATGTAACTTCTTTTTGAACACATGGTAAAAAACCGGAAAAAACTAACTACTGCTTCCAATACCTACAATTCCGGGATCCCGGACGAATTTTGTCCGGTATTGAAAACCGTAAACCACAAGTATCCATGATAACAGAAATATTTTGCAGAAGTGGTTAAACGATTTTGAAGAAATGATGTCTCCTAGACGAACATCTCCTTGTATTCGGAAATTCTTAGTGTTTTCATGGAGCCTAACACAGTCTGTGGTCTTGTCATATAGCTGTAACGATAATAATCAATTCGAGAGTCAGCTAACGATTTTAGTATTTTTTGTGGATTTATAGCATAGGTTCCCAAATTTATTTGGCCTATCGCCCTTTTTTTAGATAAAAAAGTACTCAGATCCCTTTCTGTCCCTTAAAAAAAATCTACCTTCTATAAGTTGACAAACAGAAAGATGGCAACCGGAGCCAATGTACCTATTGCATACAATTTTAATGTTAATTACACAACTGGTGTGCTGTTATCAATTTGTTAACGTTCGGCTCTATCTGTGTCAGCAGCATTGTTAAATCACCACGATTGGTTATTTGCAGTCAGTTTCTATTTTAGTTAACATATTTGTGACCACCCTACCTAATCACTACGACTTTATATGTTAAAGCTTACGTTAAAGATGAAACATATACGAAGGGTTTTTCATATTTTTTTAATCTTCTTCTCTATTCTTTTACCGCCCCCTATTTTTATTCAGTGCTACTCAGTTGCACTTATGGTTATTACCGCCCTCCTGAATCATTCCAGAGCGCACAAGAGGTTGGTATTGCACACTTTGGGAATTACTGATTTACAGTGTCAAATGCTTTCTCATAATCAACATACACCAAAACTAATAATTTGTCGTATTCCTCTGTTTATCGTACTAGGCTTTTCAATGTCTGAAGATGATCATTTGTGCTGTAGCCTGATCGAAGTCCCGCTTGCTGTCAAGTCTGGTACAGGTCTAGCTTATAAATCAATCTATTTGTGATTATCTTTATGAAGAGTTCTCTATAAATATTAAGATTGTGTGAAACAGCCTGTTTTGACATATATAGGTAACCTCGTTTCATCGGAATATTATGATAAGAGTTCCGACTTACATACACGACAAAACTGTTACAACTGTTATTTTTAATATTAATATTAATTTCGCGACAAAATCAAATAAATGTATGTGTGTGTTTGTAGAAACCTTTTTATGTAAAAATTCCAAGAATTTCAAGGTATTTTATGATTATGAAGAATTGGACATTCTATATCTAAAAGTAGTTCTTTTGAATTCCATTTGTTGTAGCAGATCTTGCCTTACAATATGGTGTTTTATGTAGATTTCAAAATATTGTTTGCTCATAGCGTATTTTATCAACGACTTATTTCCGCATATTACCTGTCATTTCGTGTAAGTAAGTAAGTAATAGTATATTACATACCGAGGTGGAAAGTGTCGAGAGATTAAAAGTAGTTTATCGAGACGCGTAGCGTCGAGGTTAACTTTATCTTGAGACAGGAATGAAACTTTTCACTGTGGTGTGTATACTATTTTACTCATAAACGTTTACTAAGATGTAACATAAGTAACAAACGTTTTAGCACAATATTTTTCACTAATCATAATCATAACTCTATAATAAAGCAGAACAGTTCCCAAGGTCAAACATATCAACTCGTGGTCTATGCGTAGTTAGGTATTGTGGGCGTGGTCTTGATATTAGCAGCGTTGCCAGACCTGGTACAATTCTACGAATCTGGTACATTTTGAAACCGTTTCTACAAATTTATTTCGTACAGTGTAAATCTGGCAACAGGGCTAAAATCGTCGTGTTGACAGCTGGCCTTTAGTTTACGAAGAAGGAAACCCTCATTTCTGTTGTAGAAAAGTGAGTATTCGTTATTATATTTTCCATTTTAATTTTGTGTGCTTTTGTGTGACATAACCTAAGATTTGCATGGAAATTTTATCTGGCAAAAACAGAGGCAATCAATGCGTTTCGCACTGCACAATTTTCATTATTATCAATCCTATTAAACAATGACTGCTTTTCTGCCTGTGAAATTCGTGGTGTTAAAGAGAATAGGTAAGTTTTAAAAATCTTGTATTGTACGACGCCACCGATGAACTACTGTTCCTAGAGTCAGTAATCTTGGAGGGAGGCGCGAACAGCTGATCGTTTAGATTAAAATTACCTTAAAACGTTGCCAGACCTTTATTGTTTGGCTTCAACAGCTTTTGGCGCCAAATTATTTTGAGTTTGCTTTTAATCGTGAACAATCGTTAAACAAACGCCATATCTACCTAACAGCATTTACACCGAAGGAAATTATGTATTCATCCCCGCTTCGTCAACCGTTCAATACATTTTAGTTTGACCCTAACCGCAACACCTGCAAGAATCACGGATATGGTTTAGTGTCAAAATGTTATCTTCATTCACAAAACAGTTGGAGCTAGAACACCTCTATTCGACATTGATGTTAGGACCACGATAAACATGCAAACTAAAACGAATTAGACCCCAAATTGCTGTACAAGTAAACAAAGGTCTGACAATAGTGTAAGGTATTTGACATGTTAGCGATCCCTCCCTCCAAGATTACTGACTCTAGGAACAGTAGTTCATCGGTGGCGTCGTACAATACAAGATTACCGTAAAAAATAAGTTGTAAGCTAAAATATTTATCTGGCATTGAAATTAAAACTCAAGTTAGTTATTTTAATTTATGTTGAATAGAATTAGTTCTGTAGTTCTGGTGCTATTATTATTGTTGTTTTGTTGTTAGTGCTGGACGTGAAAGTTACGGTGACTCAGCCATAGGATATGTGCAGCTCCGACGAGAGGGTGAATTGTGCACCGTTAAATGCAGAATTTGTCCTGAACACCGAGTGAGAGCGAAAAACTATAATGTGGTGTTACAAGTAAATGAAAAGCAGCGTAAAGTAGAGAAGGTGGAATGTTTGGACTGCGCTGCATCAGCTGGTAATTTAATAATAATCTGTTATTAATCTGTTTTAAAATTTAAAAAAAAAATTTTACAGGTGGATGCTGTAGCAGTACTTATGTGGATGCATAGGAGGAGCGAAGAACCCGCAACTGTCAAAAGTGGGCACATCGTTAAAATTTTTGACTGTGGCAGAATTTGGGGGTATACCCGTTGAAGAAGATCAGGGTAACTTTTATCAGGAGGCAATGCGTTTAGGAGTACAAAACAAAGCAGCTGGCGAAATATTTAAACTGTTTAAAGAACCCAAGTATAGCTGCCTGGATTTGTACGGCTTTATTATTAAAATTTGTTAGCAGTGGTGGAGCCCTATATGATGATTTCATCACCTTCACCAAGCAGCACATGAATGAAGATTTGTGCAAGGAAGCTGCATATTGTACCCTAATGCAAGCCGAAGACAGTTTGTGGCATCGTTTACGATATGGGAGGATAACCGCCTCGAAATTATATAATGCTGCACATTGCAAAACTGAATGTGGCTCATTTGTGCAACAGGTAATTGGAGTTACAAAACTGAGGGATACCAAAGCAATGGAAAGGGGTAGACGATTAGAAAAGCAGGTATTACAAATTGTCGAAAAAAATATGAAGACCAAATTAAGTTCTGTGGGAATTGTACTTTCAAAGAACCACCCTATTTTCGGAGCTTCACCAGATGCAGTGAGTGACAATTTCGTTGTTGAAGTGAAGTGCCCCTCTACAGACAAAGCAGTGTTAAACTATATAACATCACAAAATAAAGTTACGGCCAAGTATAGAGCTCAAATACAAATGCAAATGCATTTTTTAAATAAATCGTATTGCATTTTTGCTGTGCAGATGCTAACTTTGAAAAAAACCAAAAAGTTAATTTTATTTCTGTGGGCTATGATGCAAATTACATTAAACAAACAATGTTAGAAGCTGAGAACTTTTGGAAAAAAAATATTTTTCCTATTTTATTAGCATCTGCGAACAAATAACTGCATTTTTAATTTTTATTGTTAGGGATAAGCGTGTAACTATTTTTAAGTAATATTTAATATTTTTCCCGCTGCTGATCTTGTAAGTCAGTGATACAGCCTTAGTAACAAAACGTGTAAGTCGGTGATTATATTTGTTTGCTGCTTTTTCTTGACTACGGAACTTAATACTATTATTAAGTTCTTAGGATAATAAAATTAGCAAAGCAAGATGCAGATTTAGACGTTTTGTTTCTAAATTGCAAGTGTTTATGTGACATGTGACACTCATTAGGTAACACGACTCACAAAAATTAATCCTGGTGACAGGTGACAAACCAAACGATTTTTTCAGAAATCTAGGAAAATTTTGATAAGCAGCGGGAAAAATATAATAAGATAACTCGGAATGTATCGCCTATTAACATTTTCGGCAGGCAACAAGCCGCGACTTCGTCTTGGCTTGTGCTTGCCTACCCCAAATGTTAATAGGTCGTTACATTCCTTGTGACTTAAATAGCTATTTAGAATTGTAATATATTGTAATAAATGTAAAATTTTACAGTGTCACTGCAAGTTATTATAATTGTGTTTCAGTGTTGAATGTACCAGCTTTAATTTTGTTTACAATAAACAAACAAGCGTTGTTTTCTATTTCTGTTAATACATATAATAGGTAAACAAATATTTTTGGTGTGTGACATGATGTAAAAATATTCTGTGGCTGAAAAAACCACTTATTATAATTTTGATTTCTAAAATGTTCTAAAATTTGATTGAAAAATCATTTTTTTTCTAAAAAATGTAAATTCCAAAACATTCAAATTTTTTAGTGTGATCCTTCTACTTGTCATTAATCCATTTGAGTTATGATATAGCTACTGCATTGATTATAATGTGTAAAATTCTATGTACAATACAGATTACATACTTAATAAATAAAACTATGTTTTAAAGGTACCTAATAATTTATTTAATTAAAGCAGTTTGCATATTTATAAATGCACAAGCAATAACAATCATATGATCAGTGTATTTAAGCAGGTTTGTGTTGAGACACGAATGGGGTTTTAATATTTTAAATTCTCGTAATCTTCGAATTACACGTTCAATATGAATTCGTAGACTCGCTATTGATTTAGTTTTTAACACATCAGCTTTTGAGCTTCTTATATTTTTATCTACACTAGGCGGTCGTATTAATGAACATCCCTTTTCTACCAGCATACTTTGACCAAAATTATTTAAAAAGATATTTTTGTCAACTACACGGAAAAATTGCATGTTTAACACATTGGAAAATTCCATGCTCACGTAAAACTTTTACATTTGCTGGAAAACTCTCACTTTTCTTAACTTGTAGAGCAATCTACTATTAATTCACTAGCGATTTAAGAAGAAAATTAACTCGCTAGCATATAAACATTATAAACAGTTACTTATGGTTGCTATTATAAAGATAATAATAATAATGCCAGTTTAAAATGCCAAAGAAATAATAATTAATCGAGTTATTTAACAATATCAGTAACGGCGTAACTGGAGACTTGAGTTCCCGCATTTATATTTTTATGGCGCTCAACGGCTTAAACCTGAAAAGAAACACAGATTGCAGGCAGCTGAAAATTATTTCGGTGGAGCAAATAATTCTCACATATAATCTCATAAGTCACAAGAGCATTAATTCTTTCCGGATTTGTTTTTGACTGCGTTCCAACAGCGTCATATTAATTAGGACGCCTTCCAGGGGCAAGCGTTTCCTTTACAGAGACTTTCCATTTGAAAATATATTTTTTGGAACTTTTCCTTACTGCCAATCTCTAGCGTGCTTTTAAAACTTTCTTTAGTGCAACAAAAGTTATTAAATTCGTCCTACATTTTAAATGCGGCATATGCCGCGGGGTTTAAGCTAGTATAATAATAATTTTCATCGTATTAAGATATGTTATAGGGATAGCATGTGTAACAAGCTCATGTTACATCCCACTTTTCTCTATTTAAGTTAAAAATTTTAAATATAACAAAATATTAAATTTACTTTCCAAATTTGTTAGTCTATCGCAAGCTACTTGGATAAACAAAACGCACAAAAATAATATTATTAAAATATATACAGTGTGTCCGCGGATTGAGTTCACATAAGGTGTAAATAATAAAAAATATTCGACTTGGAAGCTGATATTCTACGATTCGCTCCTGCTTGGTCTTAAATTAAGATAGTGTTAAAATCAGTCAAATTAATTAATATACAAGGTGTTTTTAGAGTAGATTTTTAACTAGCTTTATTAGATGAGATAACAAAAAAGTATTGAGAAAAGTTGCTTCTAGTTAAGCGTAATGGCAGACTCTTAAATTTCAAACAAATCGGCATTCTTTGATTTTGATTTTTTACATTTTTTTTATACCAACATTTCTTTATCGTGGCTGTGGGACGCACTCCACTGTTTTTTTAACATCTTAGTTTATGAACCAGTTAGAGTGCCTCCTACAGCCACAATAAAAAGTATGTTGGTTCAAAAAATCCAAAAGATTTTAAAAATCAAAGTAGGCCGATTTGTCTGAAAATTGAGAGTCTGTCATTACTCTTGATTCTAAACAACTTTTCTCAATACGTTTTTTGTTATCTCTTCTAATAAAGGTACTTTACTACTGACCATATTTTTAAAATCGACTTTCAAAACACCTTGTATATTAATTAATTTGACTAATTTTAACACTATCTTAGTTTAAGACGAAGCAGGAGGCAATCCTAGAATATCAGCTTCTAAGTCGAATATTGTTTATTATCTACACCTTATGTGAACTCAATCGGCGGACACACTGTATATGCTGTTAATTAAATTTATGACGTTAAAGCACACAAAATGTCTTTTTGTAACAGAGCGCAAGTCTAAAATGGCGGAACTTAGATGAATAAACTAAATAACATAGTTTTATTTAATGATATTTTACCAAATTTTATATTAATTTATTAAGCATTTATAGGAAACTGTAATTCGTTAGCTAGTCTCACGGTAGAGGGAGCAGGTGATAGCAACTAACGTCATAGCGTTCCGCTTACATACATAGATAAATATATCTGCATGTTTCCAATGTAGCAATTTATACTCATATTTCACTAATCGTCTGGTTTTGTAATTCTGTTAAATTAAATGGCTTTCTTGCAAATTTAATGTGTAGGTACTCTCCATTATTTCTTCGGCTCTGAAAGATTTCCGTCGCCAAAGTAGCATAAATAAGAATCCCTATTTTATATTTTTGAATAATATGTTTTTAGTATCTCCTGATGATGCAGCAGTTTTAGAAAGATCACATCCATGGTCATCTTCGCAAAACTGTGGCATTTAAATTTCTGGTAAATACGTGAGGTGGTATGGTAGATCTCTATGATATCTGGCAACGCAAGTCTTTGCAACTAAACATGCGTCAACATAATGTTTACTTTTCGATATAAATTCATATCAAGGGAACAGCCCAGTTATAAAAAATTAGCTGTTGACCAATGTCTAAATGCGAGAATCTAATCCACAATCCCGTATTAAAAATAATCCGAAAAGTCTTAAAAACTGAAGTTTTTCGTGAAGTGCGAGACGGCAGTCATATCTGCATAACAAAGCTTGATTGGCGTCCGAACAGCTGATCTAACTCCGCACACACTCGCCATGTCACTTACACGCTTGTACTGGTCACACGTGCGGTACCTTTATTCTAAAATCCGAAAAATTCTGAAATCCGAAACACAACTGCCCCAAAGGATGTCGGAAGAGACATTGTAAAACAGCATTAGAAATTAAAACATAAAGACAAACTTTTCATTATAGGGAGTGATATCGGTTTATATGTCAAATAACAGATTATTTAATTTTGTTCTTCTCGCCAATCTTGTTCTAATGCGATCTTTAGGTAATTTTTCTTCGTTACACTTTTTCGCTTAAAACAATTAAGTTTGGGATTGGGATTAATATTGGGATTGCGTTGTTCTATAATCATCTATGCATTTCTTCCAATCCTTTTCCCATACACAGACTCGTTACTTTTCTATAATTGCGTTCGTGTTCTAAATTTTTTTTGAAAGATTCTTGGTGAGCTTAGTATTTAGTTTGTCTTACTTTACCCTTTTAGCAAAACCATTTTTAAATGTATATTCTTGAAACCATTTGTAACACATTTTGTTTACTCTGAGGTGGTGTTGATTAATCTTAAATTTTGATTTTTTCTCAGGAAACCCCGCAAGTGCAGCGAACTTGACTTAAAAACAAGTAAAACAAAACTTGCCACTTAAAATGCTATGCAAGAATAAAGACAGTGGGAACTTAGGAAAATACATAAATGAAGTTTGTTATTGAAGACTATTACACATTTCCGGCTATTAAGATGACTTTTGTACACCTGACACAATACACTAGTCTGATCCAGCAAACTGTTAATAAATATTTAATTAAATAACATAATTCCAGCTAATAGTAAACTCGGAGAGTGAGTGGATATTTAGGGCCGGTCTTTCCATCTCTGTATGCAATAGTTTAATTCCACATAAAGTTATTGTCAGGTTTTGTAAGGAATATAACTTTTATCGTCTTTCATATATAATATATCTGCCTCTTAACTAAAAGGCAAATAAATAAAGTGTTATAGTGTTTTATATAGTTCGTAGTAGTAGAAACATCTTCAACTTCAAATAGATAAAGAAAAATATAATTACTAACTTTTGATGCTAAAAGAGATAGGAGATGTGCATTGTATTTCTCAGTATACGTCAAGCGTACTTGTCAAAACCGTTGTTTTAAAATTCTGCGTGATAGAAACGAAAGAACAGAAGACCCAAAAGTTTTACAGAACCAGAAGTACGATTCCTAGTTGACATTACGATAAAACACGCAAAAATAATAGAAAATAAGAAGACCGATGCTGTTATGTAGAAATAGAAAGATAAAACATGAGAATCGGTTGCAAAGGAATTCTTTACAAGAACAAAAGAATTAAACATTCGATAACATGTAAACCCTTTGGGATTTTTTAAGACTGGAGAGGGATCAGCAGACACCGAAAAATTGAAGAAAATTAATGTAGAAACTCCTTGTAACTAGAAATCGCAGATTAAGGAGTAACTGCTGCAGCGGTTGTATAGAATTATTTCTGTTAGAGGGTATATCTCATTAACAAAGTACATCAATAGGTGCGACGGTGCGAGTATCACTAATCGCTGCTCCCACTCTTATTCAATTTGCGATGGTATTTTGCAGAATAACTTTTGATACTCTAAAATGGCGACTAAATTATTTACATCCCAACAATTTAAATTATCATGTCGAGTTGCCAACACTCTCATTTTGACCATAAAGACTTCGGGTTTGGCAATCATTCTTCGGGCTTCGGGTTTTCAATAAAACTGTTGGGGTTAACTAAAGGTTTATACATATATGGATTGCGAAAAATGTTACTCCTACTTAAAAGCTCCAAAGCAGAATCAGCAGAATCATTGACCAAAGAGAAAAAGAATATACTTTTAGAAAATATCTTATTTTTTCAGAAAAAGGTTTCGTTATAGTTTATTTAACTTCTAAGATAGATTTTGAACATATTTTATGGAATGTAAAAAATGTTTTTGTTCTTTAGCTGAATCCCTTACCAATAATGTTTATTTCATGCTGCTTAAATGTACAAGCCAAGTTGTATTACATATGTTCTATTATTGGATTTAATATTGTATTTTATGTAAGCACATGCTCACAAAGTCGGTCTTGCGCTGGACGTTTATTGTGCGTTTGTTTTTCGCGAGTGCAGCAAAAACACATGCTGTATGCGGGATGCGGGGATTTTCAACTCATGCAAATTTAACAAAGAAGGCAGCAGTCGTACGCAGCCTCTTATGAGAGCTACATTGATTTGTTAGATTGGAAAGTATAGTACTAGAGTTCTCCCAGGGAAATCTAAGTTAATTTGAAGCGGCTTAAAAAAGCCTGGCAGCCAACGTTTGCTGCAAAACAGTGTTCAAGTGCAGCGAACCAGCGTTTGCTAATTCGGCAAACGCATTTGCCTAGTAAGTAAGCAAACCTGTTGTGCTATACTTAAAGATTTATTTGAAGTGTCAATTTTGACAGGCGCTAATTCAACTATTTTTACAAAGCCTACACGCGATTGTGGTCCCCAGCAGAATGTCCGTCAGGAGCGGGTGATGCAATTCAAGCGTGCCGTTTCCAAGGGTATGCAGCACCTAGTTCCAGGTAAAATTCTTGCAGAGCGGGATAAGATTGCATTTAACGGCAAACTTTTGCAAACGCACAGCAGTGTTTTATCAGCGACTCAAATAAGTACCGGCTTCAGGCAATTTCAACATTTGCGTTCTTTTCAAAGATAATTATTTCAACGTTGTTTTTGGTGATGTTTTACGTTGTTCATGTATGTTTGTAATACGCCTGCGAGTAGCCTTAATCTATATCGCAAGTGGGTTGTTTGAGAACTTAATTCTATTTTCTTTTAGTCTTTTTGTATTTTTATGCGCGTTTTTTATGTTTTTATATGGGTTTCGAAATCAATAAATAATTTAAATAATTCCGAGTTTTTGTGCATTGTTTAAAGTTAAGTTTCAGTCCGACCAACACTATAAGGCGGAACCAGATTTCTATTTTGGCAGATAGTGATTTTGCATAAGTGACTAACTGAAATAGTAATAGAGTTTTATGCTCACTGAAATAGCTAAGGGATAAAATAGGCAAATAATTATTTAAATATTAAGGCGTACAAGACGTCTTATTCAAATTTACTGTATCCACGGAGGGGTAAAAATGCCACATTTCATATGATACTTAAAAAATATGAAATAATTTCAGGAATTATATATATAATGTAAAAAACAATTTCTCCTTGAACTTTTTTATTAATTTTATCCCACTTTTTTTCTCCCCCAAAATTATTTTCTTCGGGTCACGACCGACACAATGTTGGTAACCCTATGTCGAGTACGTACAGTATATCGACGTGTCTTACAATTTACATTTATCAATTCATCTTCAAAATCATAAAAAGTATCCATTTTTATTTCAGGATTTGACAATTCACCTACATTACAAAGTGCCCAACAAATACTTATTGGCTACTAAATTAAATGTTAGATAAATTGCTTTGTAAGGCAGATTCTTCTAATCGGTAGGTCAAAAGACACTTTTTGTATGTGCAGGACAAATAACTTAAAGGAGCAGAAATAATTTTAAAGATGTGGACACTTTTAGACAAATGATTCTCACGGCGTCAGAGTATAACACCAGATATGGAAATAGAATGCAAACACACCGATTAAGCTTGAAATAAATTCGAAGTATTATGCTAATTATGCCAAAAAGAACCAATAATTTATTAATGCACACTCACTATTCCAAAAATGTGAAGCAAAAATCCTATTTCTCAATATGAAGATGCTGAAACTGTAGTTAATTGCGTGCGCAATAGTTCTCATCATTGTCCACCTTAGCTTCAACCCAGACATGCTCACTATTTTTCTTTTTGAAAAACATCGAGTCGCTAATGAGCCCAAAACAACTTTTACATAACATACGAGGAGTAAAAACCAGTTGCCTGCTTTGAGGAGTTCAGGATTAATTCGGGAGAATTTCGCGTGGGCCGTAATTGATGAAATGTAGATCTAATTCTGAGCAGCAGAACAACTGGTCCCAACTGCTTCTTCATTAAATTAACATGACCTCTACTTAAATCGATTGTCGATACATTTGTTATTTTAATATCGGGGCCAGTTTCAACTCGGTAAATTATCATGCGGATGCGTGAGATGAAGAAAAGGGAGACTTTTCCTCATGGTATATATTTTTTAACATGATAGCGCACTGTGCGCAATTTTTACACAAAATAATGAATATGTTGGATTTGACTACCGTCTAGTTTCTAGTAAGCAAATACCCACAAATATCATTGGTCCTCCAAAAATTCTTTCAAGAAAACACAAATGAAGAATGGGCAAGACTCAGAATAGGTAGAAGATCATTATTATCAATATTTCAACTTGTTAGGTAATAATCTAATTGAACGATATAATAACAACACGAACAATAAAACAGAATGGCTACATTCAAAACATGACAATAAACTGTTGCTGTCATTTACATTTAACATTCACGTTGCTCGTATTTTTGTAACTTGAAAGGTGCCAGTTTGTAGCACAATTAACATACTGCTTGTCTGCCAATTAAAAAAGAGAGATAATATGTTGTCTCCTAAGGTGAGTTTTTGTAAGGGTGGTCACTGTGTCTCTTTGTAGATTATCTCGACTTCCTTGATATATGCCGGGCTCCTCGAGATTTATTATTTTTAAGCGTCGCTGGAACGATAATACGGTTAGCGCGGTTTCGAAAGACACTGCTCGGGTTTCAGGTGGACTTTTTGTTATTCGAAATCACTGCAGACAATGGCATTGTTAAAGGTGCACCCATGCATGAACCCAAAGGTAGCTTTAAAGATATCGGTTCCTGAAATCGCCCGAAAAGTTGTTCGATTTGATAAGAAATTTATATGGGAAGTGAAATTACTATTTATTATATCAAAATATTGATACGTAGAATTAGTAAATTTATGCAGCTTTGGTTAGAGGTTCCAACAAAAGAAAACGAATGAAATTAAACTTGAATGCAGAAGCATTATAAGGTTCTTCACACAGCAATGGACCAAAATCTATCAACAAACAAAATAGTAGGGGGACATGTGCACTGTGCAGTCGTATTTTGGTCTAAGCAATTAGGAAAAGACAAGACATCGATTCAAGATAATCTTGTGGACACAAAAATTGATTAAAGACTTGGGGTTGACGGATCTGAAAATAAAGGTTTCCGTTATTGCAAATGAAATGTGAGTATCAGAAAACTGCTTTAAAAAGGTCCATGAAGATGCAAGGACTTCCTTATTGTTTAAACCAGAGCCAACAGTTCTAAAGTAGATGACTTAATGAGTCTCTCTGCAGATTTTCTTTTTTCTTCTATCGGCTAAAAGAAATATACAGTGTGAGTATCTTAATAAATAAAATTCGGCCTACTTTTGCTTTAACTTAAGAACTATTACTTAAATGAAAGTAATATTTTGCATATAGCTCAGGTTTTTACCCTTGACGAAAAAGGACATATTTTGGACGCAACATATACAAGGTGAGCACCTTCAAAAATAAAATGTGGTTTAGTTTTGCTTCAACTGAAAAATAGATAAAAGTGAAAATTTCTACATAGCTCAGGCTTTACCCTTGACAATAATGGGAACTAACAGATACAAGATAAATGTTCTACAAAATAAAACAAGGGCTAGTTCGCAGGGGCTGAAGTTTGAATTCCATCGACGGTAATGTTTCTTATTTGAAAATTGAAGTAATTTGCATTACCAAGTGTTTCCTTTTATTGTTTCAGTATTATTACAAACGTAAATATATTTTACGCTAATTTCCTTTGATTTTTAAAATAGTTTAGTCACAAAAAGCTCTTTACAGATTTAAATTGTAACTGGAAAAGAGACATGTATTTTTCATTTGGACATTCCTATAAAGACGATGAATTGAGTTTTGCATGGACTCCCCACCCTGCAAAAAAGCATAACCCTCTTCAGGAAAACTGGGAGTCCTTCTGCTGAAACACATGCATGAGATGTATATAGAAAAATAGATTAAAATTTAAAAGCTGATATAGATGATAAAAAGCCGTTAGCCACGATCAATTGCAGAGTTCAGAAATTTGGACAAATTCGACATATTGGGCGGTATACTCGCCTTATCCTACATGCTACATGTGAACAGTATATTCTTGTGACTTTGTCTACTTTGTGATTTTGGTTAGCAGAGCAAAACTACATGTGATTTGTACTTCCTAACCCAGTCGTCTTAATCAACCTAATATTGTGGTGCATTTGACGATCTGCTATGCTGCACTTAACTGTTCTATCAGTTTTATTACCTGTAAGCAGCAGTTAGTTGATAATGTATTCCAGTGGACGATAATGCATGCAAAATTATTTACATGTGTATTTACAACTGCGTTAAATAACAATACTGAAAGACGGAAATGCAGCTGATTTGGATTGCTGCCCTCTAAAATTAATGTAAGAAACTTGTCGAGCATTAAATGTTTTGTTGTTGTTGATACTACTGTCAGATTCGAACAAAAGATCCATCAATGTATATAGGAGACCATTACATTAATTTTTGCGATAGACATAATAAATATCAATTAATAACAAAATATCAAGAATTCAATACTTTACCTAGAATTATGAAATGAAAACGGAGTGTCGTGTCTAAGATCGTTACATATTTACTACAGTGGTATACATTTTGAATATTCGTATCGAAACATATTCACTTAGTGATTTGAAAACTACGAATATATATATTTGTTGAAACAATAATTCTAATACATTTGCCTTGTTAACAAAACTAAAGCAATAAAAGTAATCTCAGAAATGGCAATCGATTTAAAATGTTTGTGCGATAATATGCTCATTTATATTATTTGATGTTAACCCCGTTACGGGCCGAAAGTGTCGACTTGAAGTTTTTTCCCGATTTTGCTGTAGGTCCGGCGACTTCAAGCAGCTTCGTAAATTTCGGGTCATGTAATAGTTTTAGTTGTCTTTGGCTTCACGAGTGACGTTCCTTTCTTTCGAAACCGTCCCTTGCGCAGTTTTGAGGTGGGTATAGTTTTCTTCCAGGCCTTTCAATTATTATAATTTTTCGTACACTTGGCAACGCAACCCGATACGAGGAAAATTCGTGGTTTATTAGATTGCACCCGTCGCAAATCTGAAGTTCTCACTTATAGTAATAATATCCCAAGTGCATGGATTCTTTCCGGATTTTTTTGAGTACTATTTTAATCGTACAACTTTGTAGACGGAGTGCGATTACGTTGCGGAAATGGCACGAAAGTAAAATAGCTAAAGATTCCATGCACGAGAGCATATTCGGTAAGAAAATCGTTTGACACCAAAATACAAACTCTTCTTCTATATATTCTTTAAATAGTACAAATTATAACCTACAGCAGTTGTAATTTTATATTGAATTAACTTCTTATAGTCAGTAATTTAATCAAATACTCGTATTTATATTTTCCAATAATTTCCGCCTATTTATTTTTCATAACAAAAAAAAATCCAAGAAGTTGCTAGTTGCTAGGCCTTACGAATACGAACTTTCCATTGGTTGCTAATAGTAAAGTACGACTTTTGTTAGCAGCAAGCGTCCATCAGTTGTTTCCTGATTTAAGCTTTTATCATATGCAACTTTTACTGTCGGTGAACATTGAACAACCATCTGTTGCCCACCAATTTCTCTCCGTTCACTTGGTAAAATGCTTGATTTTGTATTGTTTTTTAATTTATAACAAGAATAGTGAACAGACAATCGCTATTTAACATAGCCACATGCAATATTTGGCGATAAGGAGAAGATTTTGTATTGTAAGCGATGAATAACATAATTTTTTTTACGAATGCGTTACGTTCGAGGGGGGCCCGTCGACGATCGTATCCGCTAGTTACCTTAATCTTAAACTTTTATTACTTCGTTCGATCTATTCCGTGCGTTCTTATAAAGTCAAAACTTTTTCATGGAGGTCCATCTACTATTTGTGCATTGAAACTTTCGCATTGGATTGATGTGTCGATAATTTCATTTTTGTGTACCTTTTAGTGTATGTCTTCTTATTCTTCATCTTAGTATACGCTGAGAGCCTGTTACACTACTAAACACAAGGTGTTATTTTATAAGCGAACTTCGGCCGTGTGCTGGCAGGTGCCTAGCCTAATTTATTGATAAGGAAGATTGCCCTTTCACAGAAGTCACGACAATCAAAGGTGTTGGTATGGTGGCAAGTGAGCGTAAGATGTAACCACTATCTGGGTGTGAGGTACGAACTCAGTACCTACCGATTGCAAACGTAAAGGCTCTACCAGCCGACCACATGCTCTCAGTAAGTATTTCTTTTGGTGTATTGAGACCGTTATACTGTATAAGTGTATTGCTGATGCTAGACATGGCCCGTTACTTTTTTTGCATTTACTAACTCCGTATAGCCTCCCTACGTCGTCGTGGTTCGTAGGAGTCTTATCATAAGTTCTTCAGCCTGGCGCCCTTATCTATTAGATTATTATTGCTCACAAGTAGGTGAATCTATTAAGCATTCCTCTTGCCCGTGACCCTTCTTCGGTATCCTATTTGAGCTACTCGTTTAGAATGCTAAAAGTTACTGGGCGCTTTCGTTTGTTATATTTTTACCCTTAACTTTAACATCAAACTATACCTGGTGGTGACTATTCTAAGATTAGTTTTAACAACATAATATTACGAGTTATGCTTCGTTCTTTCAACTTTGTGTTGTCATTCTGTACATTCCTTACGACCATTTGAATCTGGACCTGCCTCATCCTCCAGTTTCCCAGGTCTTTCCTCAAGCACTTGTTTGACTATTTTTTCTTTACTCGTCATTACCAGAAGTCCATTTTCACCCCAACTCTCTGTTCGCCACTTATTATTTCATTTAGAGGCGTTTATTCTACTGTTGTCTCTTTTATTGGCAATTTTTCTAAAAAAAATGTCATATCTGCAACCGGTATTCGGCTTTTCTCCATCATCCGTATGTCACGATAAATACATATACTGCATTATAGATCTAAAGTTTCATTCTGTTCAAGATTTTTCGTGTTGTTCATTTGCAAGTAGAAATTTGTTACGTTGTTTAATTGGTTGTATACTTCCCGCTTCATTTGTTCCTTTACTGGACGTGATTGTACGTAAATATTCGTTTTCTGTGGTTTTTGTTATAGCTTTTGTTTACATCGCTTCATAACACTCTTCATCATGATATTGAAAAGTAGGTTACTCAAACTATCACTATGGTTTACATCGAGTTTCTCTTAGAAAGAGTTCAGTTTATTCTCTGCCGATTCGTACCTTCCTATATATTCTCTGTAGAAGTTTCTACTGGCACTTCGATGTTTTCGTATGACTTCCAGTTTGTCCAAAGCTCTCCCAAGTTGTTCTCTTGGGACTATATAGAAAGTGGCTTTGAGGGTATAAAAGCTAGATAAGTTTTCCATTACGTTCTCTTGCCTCTTCCATCATGGTTGGTACTGTAAAAACAAAATATTTTTTCGAAAGGCTGCTTGTACTTCTTCGAGATTTTCTTCGATTTCTTGAATAGATATTTTTTCTAGTACTCTGAAATAAACTGTGAGTAGATTGCTCTGTAGTTGTTGCATGGCTTTCTGTTGTAATATTTACTTCTATGTCCTGTGAGTTGTTTGTAAATATTCTATCATTTATTAGTATTCGCATGATTATGGGCCTTTGACTAAATCAACTGCTGAAATACGTTCCAAATATTTGTAGAATTGAACCGCTCCCAAGTTCTTTTAAGGAACAGGGGGTAGCTTAAAATCTCGGGGCCTGGCGGTCAGTTAGCCGAGAACGTGCATGCGTGGATGTTGTGAAATTTGATATACCACAGAGGGTAGTATTTCAACGCGAGAGCTCTTATGTTCTTTTGTATGTTGCTTGTGGTAATTATGTGGATTAATAGATCTGTCTGTAATAGATATTATTGCCTGAGTAGGTTTGCAATTGAGGTTGCATGTAGTTTTATTATTCAGCCGAATTGAACGCTATTTCATTCTTGTAGAGAGCTTTGTTGTTTGGATTGTTGCTTATTGTTTTATTTTTGGGTTGGTGTCCAATCGATGCCGCTTTAGTGCACCATATGCCTGAACTAGCGATCATCCGGCAAAATGATCCCTAATCCTTGACCTGATAAGCAATTCTCAGTGATCCAGAACTCTATTGTCTGCTGTTCGAATAGCATTTTCTAAGCTGCCGTCAAGAAGGTTAGGGGTGGAGCCGATCCACTTGATTGGTGATCACCGTTTTTGGCGTTTTCGATTATCTTTTCGATTTCCCCTCATTGGTCTAGTGAGTATTCGACTAATAGGCACTAGATGAGGTAAACATACATATTGCAGGGTTTATAGTTGCATCATAGGTGGTGTACCTAAAAATTGCTCTATTAGACGCTACGTGGGAACGCCACGAGGGCCACAGAACCCTCACTATCATTTTGAACATGTACTGCTAAATGTCGTAATGTTTGTTTATTCTTGCTTACATGCTTGATTGTGAAATTTGGCTGTTTTGTGCATCCGATCGAGTGTGTGTGACCACGTGCCAAATGAAAGGGCCCGCTGATCGTCTCTCCCCGGTTTCGTGCTTCTAATCCACAACCCTTAGACCGAAGGGGAGTTACAGAATTTTTTGATAAGTCGCCAACCTGTAAATTTATGCATGAGGACCTATCTAAATCCAGGAAAAAGTTAATTAGCCCCAAACCCCGAATCCATGTGCCTACACTAGAAACCTGGTTTTGAATATAATACTTTAAAAGGACGTCACACTTGTGTAGCGATATCATAATGTCTATTTCATACATTTCGGAAATACTAAAGACAACTAAAAATCTAAACGAACAAAAACTAACTTCATTTTATAAATGAATCTGAAAAGAGTAGCAAAATACTGTAGACTTGTAATTGCCCACAGCATAAAGAAGTTGCTTACGCAAATGGTAGTATCGTTAAGACTACAACATCATTTACTTACGAAAACGACTGCAACATATAATCTAATCCATTAAACAATTCGGCCGCTTTAATTATAATCAATGTCGCTCGCTTTGAGTTCGTCATAAAACATGACCGGCGCGCTTACGGTTTGTTTGATTTTGCTTATTTTACGGTAGTTAATTTTTAAGAATACTTTGCTCGTAAAAACCGAACCGGCGTCGTTACGTTCCTTCATTGCTTACTCCAGTAATCTACTGCACAATTTAGACAATTTATGGTTCACAGGAAAAAGGAAATTATAGTACAATTTGATACACCGTTCTCATTACGAGAAAATGTTGCATAAAACGAGTTTTTAAGCCCGCCTTAACCGTAAAAAATTCGTCCATTGCAATTTTAAAAGAATTACGCGTTCTAGGTGACTTATCCAAAAAGGCGCCGACGGTTCCTACTAAACGGACTTCGCCTAATTCGGTTAGTTTTTCTAATGCCTCTTGTTACAGCATTTGACTATGAAGCGTCGGAGTGCGACTTTCGTCACGACCTTTTGGTTTTAACTAACTGCCTCGTTGACTTCCTTTCTGTTTTATAAATTAATTATAACGATACAACATAGTAAACTTTATATGAATCAAATTAACAATTACATCATCTGCACTTAACCTTAGATAGTGCTTTTTGAAAAAATGAAACAATTTGTTCTTGCTCTTGTACACAAAGTTGTATCCATAGGTAAGCTACCCAAACATGTGATATGAAAATCGTCTTCCCCAAAAGCCTAATCTATCACTGCTTCTTCTACTTCGAAAAATAACTTTCATTGAAAGCATTTTAGTAGTAGAGACATCGAAAACTATATAGTGACCATATTAATCCTGTATATAACAATATCTAACCTGGTTATCTTGCTAGCTAACCTAACGAATAAGATACAATGTCTGTGGCACCTTCAGCCTTTTTCGCGCTTAAACTTTCTAGCCATAATATTAGTTTGATGTTCTGTTCACGTTTCGTTGGGGTATCGAAAAACTTCTTAATCACGAATTCGTCTACCGCTTTGAGCTACAGTTATTTTCGCTATCTTTCCGTTTTATCGAGTCCGCAAGCCAAGATGAAATCCTTTTTCGACACTGTTCAAATTTCATCAAATCCTGGGTTCACCCTCAAAATCTTCCCCGCCTGTACTGGCTCTGTTGCTAAAACATTCCGTCGCCTGCTGTCAAATTTACTTTAATAAGCTAAGTGTACCTACGTTTCTATTTTTTGGTAATAGTATACCGTTATTGGCGGCCGCCTCGGATTACAAAATTCAACCGCATCCGTCATTTGCTATATAACGGCCTAATGACATCAGGAACTGTAATATTGTATGCGTGTATTACCGCAGAGCTGCATCTGTTTGGAATATTCTTTTGGACTGACCGCTTAACGGACCTAAATTTTGAGCGCATCCCCATCTAGGGTGTGCAAATCGCTGTTTGTAAATCAGTTGCATAACGTGGCGTCACGCTTTAGAATTGTATTTATCTTAGTATATCTAATATAGCAGTATCAAGTTTTTATACTGCTTGATTTCTTATTAAGCAAAATGCAGCAGTACACATTTTCGGCGAAGTGAGAGAATATAGATGCGCGGTAAGTCGACTTTGCAAGTTGAGCATGCAAATCTTACGATGCCGTAAAAATGGTTTTCCTGGTGGAATCTTCTAACTACATCAACGGCAGATACAATACCGCGGTGGCGTCCTATTTAATATCAGATATTGTTATTGTTTTACTATACCTATTAATATGACTATCGCGACTGACACATGTTCTTTGAGACTCGCCCCCTTCACACTAGATAGTCGAGATACCTTTAGGCTTGTTGCAGGTCGTAAATGGGGATTTACCTGTAACAAAATACATTGTTAATATGTTTCTTTTGGGTTTTTCGAAACGATATCTTCTTAAGCTTACTTTTCTAAAGATTTCGTAAAGTTCATAATAGTAATAATAATAAGCATTCAAACTACGATCTAAGGATCGGGAATATGATCCCGGTCAAGATGAGGTTTTTAAAAATAAGAAAATGCAGATGAAAACCTTTACAGAATGCCACGCCAAAATTTCAATATCTCTTTTCGTATACGGTGAACGTCCCAAAATATGAATACTTACTTGGAATTAAAAGAAGATGTCAAATATGAATTTTATATTTTCTCACCTCAGGGGTAAACGAAAGGATATATGTATTTAAAATTTGGTACATAGATTCTTAGTTTAAAGAGATGCAAGAACTTTCAGCAAGAATACAATTTTCTGATAAATGGGCAATAAATCTTTTTTCACATGTGTCCAAATATATTATCTCTGCTATTATGAAACTTTAACTAATGTGTTTTAACGCTTATTGTTTTCTTTTAACCTGTAGTATCACTAATAACAAAATTAGAAGACCGTAAACACTGTGACCGGTATACGCTCTAATAACGGAAGTACAAAAAAAAATTCATTATAATCTAACAACACTTGAATATAAGTAAGATTGTGAGCTGTAAATAACTAAAATAATCCGTAACCAATAGCATTTAACATGCCAGCTAAGCTACTACAGAGGAGGGGCGCGTTAACATTAAAATGACCAAAACCAAATAAGGGCGCCGCCAACTTGATTGTTCAACAATTTGCTAAATTGGAAGATCTGTTAATCGCAATTTACATTGAAGGGAGATATCTCAAATATATATTTATTAGACGCAGGCTCTTTGGTAAGCTGTAACCTGTTATAGAGAGAAAAGGACGGCACAATAAATGCCTTATCATTTAAAATAAATGCAGACAAATAACATTAAAGGGAAGTGACTCGAACCGAAATAAATGATTGAATCTATGGTATCTAAAAACAAAGTAAGTAAGTCATTGAGGCGCGCTCAATATCAAACCCGCGACGTGTACACGTAGCGTTCACAGCAAGGATAAAGTAAGGATAAGCCACAAAATCTGTTACACTCAGCGTCCTACAAAAATAAGTCCTAAAAGGGGCCAAAATCGCATATAGAAACTCCAATCTAGAAATCCAGACAATCACATCCTGCAAATTATGTAAGACACAATTATGGTACAGATGGGGAGTCCTTTCGGAAAAACTCATTTCAGGTGTAAACCGGCTTAGCGATCTATCTCCAATCCCAAGTAGCATAATAAGAACTATCTAAAATGTCATGAACAAATTGCTAGCATGTGCTTCTTGATGGAACTCACCATAAAAACAGCTCCAGTAAATCCACCAAATGGTGTTTTTTCCAAATTCTATTTAACTGACTGACGTTAAAGCATTGGGAATATGACGGAGATACTGCAGCCACCCAGTTATAAATCCCTCGTAAAAGGAGAGACGCGAGATCTTCAAATATTGTAATGAGGCAGAAGGAAACCGATAAGTTGTTTCACCTCCACTTCTTCTTCGAAAGGTACCTATCTTCTATTGATGTTAGCGATCACATTGGCCCATCTGACTTTATTTACCACGGCTCTAAATTATTCACTCGATGTTAGACCTGTCCATTTCCTTATGTTAGCCAGCCAGGAGATGCGTCTTCGTCCAGGGCCTCTTTTGCCGTTAATTTTGCCCTGTAGGATTAGCTGTTGTAATCTATACTTTGGGTTACGCAAGATATGTCCGAAATACTTGATTTTTGTTTTTTATTGCGGTGAGAATTTCCTTTTCTTTCTGAAGTCGTTCGAGAATCGTGGCATTAGAAATGTGATATACATATGAAATTCTTAACATCCTCCGATAACACCACATTTCAAATCCTTCCAGGCGTTTGCAAGCAGCATCTGTAAGGCTCCAGCTCTCTGATCCGTAGAGGAGTACGGAGAAGATGTAGGTCTTCAAAACTCTGATCCAAGTGTTGATGTTTAGTGTTAGATTACATTGGACTTTCTTTAATCGGTTAAAAGCACCTCTTGCCTTTTCAATACGAGCTCTTATTTCGCAAGTGTGATCTCAGTTATTACTTATGATACATCCTACGTAGCTAAGCTTCTCTACTTTATCTAGTATCGTATTGTTCACTGTAAACTTGCCAGTTGTATTGGGATTTTTGCTAATTATCATAATTTTTGTTTTTTATAGTTTAACTTAATTCCATACTCATCACAGGCTACCACCACGTTATTTATAGATCTCTGGAGGCCCTCAGCATTGTCTGCCAATAGTACGGTATCATCAGCATACCTAAGATTGCTAATAATTTCTCCATTTACCATAACACCATCCTTAGTCGTACCCAAGGCTTTTTTAAAAATGATCCCAGAATAAGCGTTAAAAAGTGTTGGCGATAATACACATCCTTGGCGAAACCCTCGGTTGACAGTGAAGCACTCTGACAATTTATTTTCGAGGCGAACTACTGCCTTTTGTTCTAGGTAGAGATTCGAGATAATCCGAATATCTTTGCTGTCCATACCGGAGGATTGTAAGACTTCGCTAAGTTTGTTATGAGGGACTGTGTCGAACGCCTTTTCGAAGTCGATGAAGCAGGCGAATATGTCGCAATTAACATCTCGAGCTCGTTGTACCAGAACTTGCAGGCTAAAAAGAGCCTCTCTAGTGCCAAATACATTTCTGAAGCCAAACTGTTCCTCGCTAAGGTTCTCCTCTAGTTTTGTGTAAATTCGGGAATGAATGATATTGAGGAAAACCTTAAGCACGTGACTCATTAGGCTCACTGACCTGTGGTCCTCGCATTTCCGATCGTTCGCCTTTTTTGGGATTGGTATGAATATTGATATCAACCAGTCCTTCGGCAGATTTTGTTAAAAAGGTCAGCCAGCATTTTAACTTGTGAGTTCTCCAGTAGTTTGAGTATATCTCCTTTAATCTCATCAGGTCCTGGTGCTTTGTTGTCCTTAAGTCATTTTATTGCTGATCTAACCTTGTCATGAGTTATGTCTGGACCATGGAGTTCGTGTATTAACGGTGCCGCTCGTGTAGTGTCATCAAACAATTTCTCCATATACTGCTTCCATCTATGTAACTTTTTGTCTGTGTCAATTATAATCTGACCTTCAGCATCCAAAATTACTCCATTTCTCCTTTGGTTGTTCCCACCTGCCATCTCTCTGATTTTTTTGTGCATATTAAAGTCATCGTGTTTGTTTCCCAATATTTCAATTTCAATACATTTCTCTTTTAACCAGGATTTTTTTGCTTGTTTTATCTTTTTTTAGGATATCCCAAGGAATTTTCTTGTACTTGTCAACATATCAATTATTTCATGTGTCATCCAGTCCTATTTTCTTTTCTCGTTTGGGTTTCAGTTTCTCTTCCAACACTGTATTAATGCAAATCTTGATCGCATTCTATTGGTCTTCTATGCTTGTTCTATTACTTTTTACTATGTCGTTGAGTTTTCTATTGAGGTCTTCCTTGATTTCTGTTCTTATATTTTCTTCCTTTAGTCCATAACTCTTTTGGGTTTGTATCCTTTACTGATTTTCTTTAGTCGTCATTTTATGTCTGCAACTAGGAGGCTGTGATCAGAGAAAATGCCCGCCCCAGGGTATATTTTGGCTGCTGTGACTGAATTGCGGTATCTTTTGTTTATTGTGATAAAATCAATTTGATTTCCCATTACCCTGTCTATTCTGTCACCTGGAGCTTTCCACGTATAAAGTCTTCTCGGCGGTAGTTTAAATACCGTATTTATGATCACAAAATTTGTTTCTTTACAGAACTGGACCAACTTATCGCCTCTTCAGTGGGATTAATAATAGCATACATCCAACCTCCAAACGTTAAAGCAGATAATTGATTTTAAATAAGTAAATATTGAAGTTCCAGAAATTAATCAAAATAACGCATCACATTACTTGTGAAGGGGGGATGCGAGAATATCAAACCGAACACATAACTGCAACTAAGCTCAACGTTAACCGTAATAGATAAAACCACTTACATCCTTTAAATTTGCATAGCAATTAAGTAGCTTTTCGTGAAAGCTACAGGTATGGTAGATCACTAGGGGTAATGATAGGAAATAAAGCTGAAATAGGTGTGTATGTAAAAATGAACGTAAGAACACTTTGTATATGTTTTAATATAGATTGGTTGAAAATAAATCTCCTGAAGTGATTTAAGATTTTTCTAATTAAAAAAATCACGTCGCAGCTTGATTTAGAAAATAGTGAACGTCAAAATTCTAATAATTTGCACATAGCTCAGGCTTTATCATTGGTAAAAATGTGACCTAACAGATACATGGTAAACATTAAAAATTTGCGAGAATAGTATGGTGCTTTATAACGCAGTAGAAACTCGTCCACTTCGAGCACGACCGCGGCTCAGTCATTCTAGCGGCGGAGTGCGAATTCCAGCGGGCTGCATTTTTACTTCTCTCGTCTAAAATACGAAGAAATCTTTTATTTGCAAAAGATAAAAGTAAAAATTTGCATATAGCTTTTGATGTAAATCCCATTGTATGGCTGCATGAAAAGGTACGTTTTTTGCATGTTTCAGTATCAAAGGTCGCTTTTTTCACTGTTAGTGGGTAGAGTACACTAAACTAAAACACTTACTCACTTTAAACTATTATGCAATTTAATTTTTATTTTCACTTTCCTACATGTAATTCACGAAATAAAATATTTATATTATAATGCTTTAAACTCCTTTACTTAAAAAAATAGTTAGCCCAAGTTTAGAAAGTGTCAGTAACTGAATTTGAAGGATAGCAGCACTCGTTCAGCTGCTGGTGCTGTAACTTGCCTACTCTTTATTTAAGATGCTACTTTCCATACTTGCCACATAAATAACTAGCATGGTCATTATTTAATTTAATTGTGATGTTGTAAAATTAGCTAATTTAAAGAAATCCAACGACGCAACGGATGCGCACTGTACAGATCGATTTCGTTGTATGTTACTGACAGTCTAGTAGGCTCTGTATGAAAATAGGATTTTGGCATAACTACAAACGTAAAATATTTCTGTTATAGTCTGTAGCAAATAATTAAACTTTCGCATTTCGTTAAAAATGCGTCGTTAACTGTCATATTTTACATATGCTCGTGTCTTATAACGGTACGCGACCGCTTTATTAGCATTAAAATAATATCTGTGAGGAGTGCATCTTAAATATTCAAATTTAAAAGCAGGATCTAAAAAGTAAGCCATTAACCACCAGAATCATATAAAATTTATGTAAATAATCCCCATAATAAGGTTTTTCTGAATGTGTTACGAATTTTATGACGGCGAATTTATGTGCACGCCCATAAACGGGACGGGTTAAGATAACCGAACTGGTCGGTTGGATTGGTTTACTAATTATGGTAATGACAGATGTCAGTCTGGCTGAATTAATTACAGGTGTATAAATAGAACTAAACAAAACATTCATTTGGAGCCTCCTGTTGTTTATTTTTCAATGCCCGGCCGGGTTGTCAACTTTGTATTAAAAAAACAAAAAGGCAAAACTAAATTGAAAGTGGCGGTAAATGATTGGAATATACAGGGTGACTTAATGAAATATTTGTATTTTGCATTTAAAATCCTATCGTATATCTGTTCTTGCAATGGCATTTTTGGTATGTGTTCTACAATTCCTATATTGCTCAGCTTATGGTATTGCTTTATGGAACCAATGAGAAATTACTGGACTGTTTTACAGCAATCGATGGGGTTGAATGTCTTGACATAACGAATATTACAACCTGTGTGAATCGATATACAAATATATTCTGCTTTGCAGGATACACCTTTTTGGGGAAAATAATTTCTTCTTCCAAGCCCTCAATGCTGTTGCCATGGAAAAAGAGTCGTCCAATCCAAGTTCTCTGGCAATAAGGTTGAACCAATGGACTGGTCATCACAATACCCTGCCCTCGACTCCATAAAAATGTCATGTTAATGCATATTCAACTATATTTCAAGAAGAAGACTCAATTAAACAAGAATACCTTGAAGCATTGCTTCACGCATGACATCGCCCAATTTCAATAGAAGTACTACAAAAATTGCAGAACTTTCACACCCTTGTGATTTGATATTTGGCCATATAACCGTAGTAGTCGGTGTCTAAGGTACCTGGTACTCTGCACGCCTAGACTTGTCCAAAACAAACAAACAATAAGATCTTATTTTCATTTACAACATTAAAATTGATAAGTTTCGACCAAAGGTCATGATTTTTATTCAAACGATTCCTATCTTGTACAAAGCTATCTTTAGTGCCAACAGGGCACTTTAGCTAGCATGTGCAGAACCGATTCCTTTGTTGTAACTTACCTAGAGCGGAAACAGCCTGTTCAGTAATGTAGTAATATAATTGGCGTGCACTGCAACATTACTGCCTTATATGACGGATGTAATTTATATACTCGTCCACAATGCGAAGAAAAATTTAGTGTCTCATTATCTCTGACGATTAGTGTATAATGGCTCGTTTAAATTAAGCGAGAGATAAATTTAGGTATAGATAACAGCAGTTTTCCTGGATAATATTGTGTGCTTGTAAAAAATGAGGAACAGCACAGCCGGGCGTTCGATCTACAGTAGGCGTTTTTATTGATACTAAACTTAATTTATTGTCCATTTAAATGTGATTGTAAAGAATACCATGTTTATATCTATCTTCTGGCTATATTTATGCCTGATAGCTGAGGATAAATTTATTAACTTTTGCAGCTTTGCTAGAGTAGTAATAACACATTTAACAGTTTTACCTTTCCATACTGCCCTTGCGGGGAAGTACTGGAATCATACAATGATTCAGTGTTTTGACACCCATCAATTTCAAAAACTAATCCATGGTTCGATTGTTGTGTAATTAGTTTGAAACTTAAATGTGGAATATAGACGACAATGTAAGTACCTTCCAGAACTATAAATGGTGATAAAGAGCACAATATTTGTACATTACTATTTATGGGTGAGAAATAATAAACCCATTATATTCTTCCTGAAGCCCTGACCCGTTGTCTTCAAGTTTCAAATGAACTATGGGGAATTATCAAGTGTCCCTACCAGATGCTTGTTATTCAACGTTGTCAAGCATTAGGCAACTTATATGTTTCTTTTTTCCAAAAATATGAAAACTCTGACCTTTAAAGAACTTTTCTATTAGAGAATACTACGATCCGTCTTGGTCTTACACCCGTTATATTATAGGTTGTCGGGAATTCGTCTAAAGTCTGACAATCCTTTTGGTCAAAATACACTTGTACACGAAGGCTAAAGCTGCTGTTGCGAGATTAATAAGAACACTTAAGTACCAATAATTGCATTTATTTTCTGCCGTTTACAGAACCACAAGTATTATAAGGTTACTTATTAACTACTAAATTCTCAGTTCAGTTTGACCAAGAAAACTCGGTAGGTGTTCTCAAATTTCTAATAAGCCTATCAGAGCAACTCGTAATTTCGGACGTCTAAATCGCGTACATGAATGTGACAATACATAATTTATTTATACTGCTATGTATTCTTGAAAATTGTAGGTTTCACATGCCAAAATTTGTCAAGCGGTCGACACCTCGCAAATGATCTCTAATAAAGTTTACAACTCTACTAACAAAGCTCCAACCGGGACGTATTTTTAGCCTAATTGTTATGGCCGAGTGGCAATTGTTGTACTTCTGATCACGTACTAATTCGCCCAATTTTTCAGCCTACGATGTAAACCCTACATAATTTCCGTAAGATTCAAATACTTCCATCTTCCCAGAGAAAGGCACGTTCTAAATACCGGTTTCAGCAGTCTGTTGTAACTTTAATATGACAATTTTTCCTAAGGAATTCTATCTTCAAAATAAAAATACAAATTGCTTATGGCTAACTAAAGTAGGTACAGTCTATTCGTACAACCGCGCATAGTTTATTTTCACACAAGATCGCAAATCGTGGTTTAGTTTGATAGCCAATATCAGCTTTTAGAACCTTAAAAGAATAATCATAAATTAGTACTTGACTATTCAGTATATAAAGTTTAAGAAACAAAAACTAAGGATTGGGAAATTATTCATGTTGGCTATTCTATGCATACTCTATATATTGTTTGTATTTGTTGCCATACGTATGTAGAATTCTTTATTTTCTTAATATTGCCCTTGATAAGAATGCAGTGCAATAAAAACTTTATTACACGATTGATTCAACTAAAACAGGCGTTATAGCTATCTATATAACCAGTACATCATGGACCTTATTTGACGAGTCTCTTTTATAGTTGAGCGAGTTTTCCGGGCGAGGCCAATAAAGGAGACGAGTCTTTAAAGTCATATTATGTACGAGTTCTATACAAAGTCTTATGTTGATAAAATCGAATTTATAAATTTGACGTTTATTCTAAGACAGAAAAAATTTACATTAGCGTGCCTTGATGAATATTGACAGGCATCTATTTTGACATTGATAAGCATTTATTTTGACATTGACAGCTGACGTAAATGTTCTTTTAAGTACTGGTAAAATAAAGTAACATACTTTATAGTACTAGTAAAATAAAAAAAACTTTATTGTATAAAGAGCTACTTTATTGCTGCGAAACTATGTCATGAACAGTACTTTATAATGCAGTAGTTACATAAATTGCACTAACGTCATACCATTTTATTGTGGGCTTTAAATCGAATTGTCTATGTATATGTTACGTGCAAATATAAAAAAAAACACAACTAAGCGTTGTGGGTGATGTTAAACAACCAAACGGCAAAATCAGATATTTTTCGCTTTGTGGTCGTTCTTATTGACCATGACTCGTTGTATTTAACGGAAAAGCAATCACAACGACTTCGAAAACTGACAAACTGACCCTACTTTTGATAATTAGCAATATTTAGAGGAATTGAAATTAGAGAATATTATTTATATCTGAACTTATTTATTTCTTTATCTATTAAATAGTAGTAGCAGATGGAAAACATCAGAATAAATGTTAACCAAGTCGCCTTTGCAAACAGTAGGTAACAAAAATAAGAGGAATCACACTGCTATTGGCATTTTGGATTGAACAAGACCGACATTTGCACTTTTAGTGTTACAATAACCCTTGCAATAGCACATTAGAAATCCTTGTTTTGGCCAAAATGGGAGATTAAAGCCTTTCTTATTTATTAAAGAGCTGGGAACATTCGAGTTGTAAATAAAATTCATATCAGCGGAAATGAATTCATTTCTTCTAAACTCTTTCCAGCCCCTTGGTTTCTACGAAAGATGGGTTTGTAAGCGTTCTAAATCGTCCAGAACGCGCTGTGATTACTTTGCTATTTCATATAACGCGATGTGGCCAATGACACCGACCACAAAACGAAAAATTATCTGCTGTCGGTGTTTGGTGGTTTAACACCGTCCATAACCCGTAGCGCTCACTGAGCGTAACATATATACTTGTTATTTACATATAAATCCGGTAAATGAATGTTTACAGTGTGAGTTCGATTTTTATGAACGAAGCCACGAAGGAGCCGAGTCTAGAATTTTGAAACTATTAATGTGAAAAATGTATCGGACGTATAACGTATAACGTTTTATTTCACACTGTGTCGCATTTTTTGATTATCTGATGAAAGTTAATGTATAAAGCAGGTAAATGCTAATAAATAAAACTAATATAGTCACATTGTGTGGCATTTACTTGGTTACAGTACACGGTGCTAAAATTCAGTGTGGTAAATGGAACATTACAGTAGAGTATGAACTAAAGACAATAAAATAATGTGCTATAATTGCTGTTAAAAGAAGTTCTAATCTTCTATTGTAAGTGTTCATGGCCGTTTTTATGCGGTAATAAGGTAATTCTGTTAACTAATAAAGTAGAAATAATAATTAGCCCCGACGTCGAAACCGCATCGGAATTTTCAATTGGAGGTTGAATTAAAATTGGAAATTGCACATGTATTATTATTATTATTGATTTTATTTAGTTAGAGAAATACCAAGCTTGTTTCAGACATTTTATACATTTTTTCTATGGTATAAAAATAATGTGCTTATTTTTAACGAGGGTACATAATTAAGAACTAGATTTACAAACTCAGCACTTATTTTCTAGGAAATTTAAGAATTTCCTTTTCATTTAAACAAGAAACGGTTAGCCAAAATAGTTTCAGACCTGGTTTTTCATTTTCATCAAAGTTTTTACTAGATTGGTGGCCGAGATGGTGCTGTTGTCGACGATGCTTATCGCTTTTTCTGGGTTTTCATATTACATTTGACTAATATGATGATGAAATTCCAAAAGCGATTGATCGTGATAAAAGGCTCCACATCGTACAACCGTTATAAATTAATAACATACAAAAGCAAACATTGCTTCAACAAACCTAGAAAACTATCGTAAAATCGCCTTATGTAAGTTTATTCATTTACGAAGGGTTCCTATCAATAATCAAGTTTATTTCAACTCACTGAACTGCGAAATTTAGTCTTAATAATACAAATAGTAGGAAGCTAATCTGGTGCTTACTTTAACTCGTTATCACACTTATCACTGTACAAATATGAAACTCAACAGAATAATATCTTGGTGTTTTAATACATCCGGTTAACCTATATATATAGTAGTGAAATTCATTAATGCTTGCGAGGAATAGATTATGCATTACATTTTCTGTCACTGGTAAAAAATTGGATCTTAAGAATGCAAATGCAATAAAAAATTAGTTCTGGCCAATCAAGAGCAAACAGACGTTAAAAACCTATTTTTGTGATAAATACTTTTCTCTGTAGATACAAAATAGTACATACAGTTTATTTACTTTGGATGTTAATTGTCAAATGTGACGTTTGTTGACATTCATGTTTTTAATGGTAATTTTAAACCTATTGGCATGTCAGTACGTAAAATTAAAAATTTTAAATCTAGCAGCAGGAATGGTGTTCAATCTTTTGGCGATTAACTTAATTGTGAAATAGATATTTTGATGGATTAAGGGAGATATGAATATGTTTTTCTCTGAGGTTGATATGGTGACAGACCGAGGACCTCTGGCTCGAGGTCTGTAAGTCAACGCAAGGTAAAACACATGAATATCTCCAGTGGTTCATACAACATGTTCTTAGCATATTAGTAAAAATCTGGTGTGATACACTAACACAACTTCCTTTTACAGTGTTCTTAGAATTAGCCAAAAATTTGATTTTTAATTTCTAAGATTTCGTCAAAATTTTCAAAATTACAAATTCTACAAAAAACGGTACAAAATAGAACGGTAGTTGAAGAGACAAATTTTCTCTAAAATTTTAAACTGAATTTAAAAATGTAATAATATATCGGGTGTTCTATTTAAAATAGGAGTTAATACAAAAATAGAAATAAAAAACAAAAGAAACCCATTTTAGAAGTATTCAACTTGAAAATCACCTGCTTCACATCAATACACATTAAAAATGTAAGCAAAAGTTTGAAAAAAATCGTTGCAACTACAAACAACGTCTTAACAACCATACATTGAAGCAGTCCTTGATGTTACTTACATATTCTTATTTTAAATGTACAGTTACGGCCAAATAAAACCGGACAGTACTTTATTGTGAATTGGTATTAAATCACCGAAGAAACATAAAAAAAGGAAAAATGACATATTAAGAATTCAAATTGTCAAGCTACTGTCAAGTAATCAAAATGCCTCATTTAAGTATTGCCCAAAAAAGCAGTATAATTGCCTTATTGGGAGAGGGCTGGTCAGAAAGTGTCAAAAAGCACTATCCACGATGTAAAAGTCAAGTGGAATCAGAGACATTCATTAGAAAGACAAGTAGGAACTGGTCGGCCAAAAGCCTCTACAGAGAAAGAGGATTACAACCTGGTAAACTTTTTGCAAAATCATCCTTTTGAAACTGCGATAGAAGCACGGCATATGACAAATTTTCCAGGATCCGTCAGAACGGCATGGCGTCGGATAAAAACTATATCCGACCTTAGAAATCGTCTAGCAGCTAAAATACCTTTTATAACCCAAAGAAATAAAGAAGAAAGAATTGGGTTTGCGTTACAACATTACATGCACAATAAAAATTTTTAGGGTTTTTCAGTCCTGTTACAATGGTCGAGTTAGAGTCTGCAGACCACTGAACACTCGTTATGATGAACGATACACACAAAGTGTGAGAAATAGTGGACGGTTCTCTGTTAATGTTTGGGGGTGGATGAGCGCCAATGGACTTCGCCTGTGTATAAATATTGTAAACAGATTTAATGCATTGGCCCATATAGACATTTTGGAAAACATCATGTTACCATCAGTAAATGCCGTATATCCGAAAAATAATTTTGTGTATCAACATGATAACTGCCGCGTGCATACTGCTCGAATAGTAACAGGATGGTTACAGCAACATGACGTTACGGTTTTACCCTGGCCAGCAAGTAGCGCCGATTTAAACCCCATAGAAAATGTTTGGGGTAGAATGGTGAAAACAATTAATAGAAACAATGATTTTCACCCACGAAATGCTGAGGACTTGTGGGATACGATCCATGAGGTGTGGCACAGTTTCACTCCGGATTATGCCCATGATTTAGTAGCTTCCTTACCCAGAAGACTGAACTCCATTCTTAAAAACAATGGGAAGGCGTTGAAATATTAATTTTAATACATTTATAATTTTGTCTATATTGACATCATTGGTTTAAAGTTTTTGTAATAAAATAATCTTTACTTTGAGTTTTACCACCGTTATTGTGTATGTAAGCAACAGATATATAAGTTGAACCAGAATTATAACGTTTTTACGACTTAATCCGGTACTTAACTTTTACAAATTTTTATCAAGGTTCAACCACTAATTACCATTGCCAGTCCGCAATAAATACACCCAAACAGAGCGGGAAGCGTGCCGGGCATCGAGAGATATATTTATTGGGGGTGGTAAATTCTAGTCTTTTTGTTGAACCTTCAGTGAAGTTAAATACCGGATTAAGTCGTAAAAATGGTATAATTCTGGTTCAACTATACCTACATAAATATCTTTCATCTTTCATTTAAAAGCCTGAATTACCAAAATTTATGAAAATGACATAGAATGTCAAAATGGTAGTCGTTTTTGTTTGGCCGTAACCGTACTTATGACATTTTGAAATTTTATGCTATTTTTACCTTCGGTTGTCTGACAGACCTCTAGCCAGAGGTCCTCGATCTGTAACCATGTCAACCTCAGAAAAAAATATATTAATATCTCCCTTAATGTATAAATATCTATTATTTTATTTTCGCGAATACATATTTTCGTTAAACAACGAAATCCATTTCAAATAGTTCATCGACAGTACATCGAAATATAAAGAGTGGGAGGAAGAAGTAAATCAATGAAATATTTAATACGAGTATAACTAATAATTAGATACTATTTCTGTAATTCCATAAAAAC